>PVJX010003243.1:32046-112190 GCA_004027295.1 Dolichotis patagonum | reverse complement strand
TGCAAAGATAAGGACAACCATTTGGAAGAAAACAAGAGACAGTATGACAGATAGTGAAGATCTCTGGTTGTCTAGCTTTGAAATTTATGCTTTCTTATGTTCCATTCTGTTCTGTTTTGTTGTGTTTAATTTTATTCCCTTTTAAAATAAAATAAAATTTTTAAAAAAAATCCACACATTGACTTCAGTGATCAGGCTCCTATTTTATAGGTTTTTATTCTTATAGGTTTCCTCTCCCCTTGGGGTGTGTTTGTGTGTGTGTGTGTGTGTTTTGTTTTTCTTAAGAAAGCAGGTTCTTTGTTCTAGAGTATTAATCTGAATTTTGCTGATTATATCTCCAGTGGTGGTGTTTACAGGTAGTATACTTTTTTTATGAACTGAATCTTTTGCAGGATCCCAAAACACAAAGAAGATTAAAAAAAAAAAGACAGAACTGCTCTGGTTGAATTAGAATAGGGGGAGCATGTAGTGTACCTCTTCTCCCCTCTGTGGGGCCCTCCAAAGGAAAAATGCCAGGGAACACATTTTGAAAACTAGAATCTAGATAACACCCTCTACCCTCAGTGTGTGTGTGTGTGTGTGTGTGTGTGTGTGTTGCCACATGCTCAAAGCTCAGAGAGCTATCCTATCGTTTTTTGGTTTTGATTACTCTGATAAGTTTCCTATCTGGGTCAGTGGCATAATACACAAAGATATTCAGGGTGGTAGGCGATATTCACTCTGACTCTTACCAGAGAATACACAAGCCCTCAAGATTCTTGTAAAGAGCTCCCAAGTACTAGCTCCCAAGTGCTAGAACCCTATGAGGCTAAGGCAGGAGAATCACAAGTTCTAGCCCAACAAGACCCTATCTCAAAATAAAAAACCAAAAAGAGCTGGGGATGTAACTCAGTGCAAAGATCCTGGGTTCAGTCACTAGTGTGTGTGACGGGGTCCCAGGCACCCTGCACTTTTGCCTCCCGGGAGTCTGGCAGAGCCACACCCATTCTCTGTCTCCCTTGATGTGATTTAGCTGCTGTGCTCCACAGCCTGAAGCTCTGTACCTTCTTATGATCTCGGTGGTATCTGGCCCCCAGCACTAGGGAACACCTGACCTTTTGACTGCTGGTATTTTGGCTAGAGCAACTAGAATGCTGGTGTAACACAGCTTCCGCCTTTAGAGAGTTTAGGGTTTAAGAGGAAAGATCAGCAAGAAGCCTGGTGAGTACTCAAGACCAAGAGCAGCAAGAGTGCCAGTGGGGGCACACATCTGGTTAGGACCTGGGCCTCAACTGGGATGTGAGATTGGTGTGGGAAGACTAAAGATGTGGGAAGGTGCTAGGCATGGCCAAAAATGAAGAATCAGTCCATCCACTTGGACAGACAATTTAGGTGCAGTGTAGAAAAGTCTGCCTGAGAGCAGAAGGGAAATCTGCTAAAAACAAACAAATTTTTCAGATCTAAAATAAGAATATTTTGTACTTTAAAGAAATAGCACAGCTGTGAGCCTACCGGCCCGCAAGCTGAGAATCAAACATCCCAACACCAACACACACACACACATATACATACACACACACACACACACACACACACGTTAGCAAATGGGAGCCAGAGGTCTGAGCATCTCTTGGAAGGTTGACCATATGCAATATAGCAAATAGGGGGGATTTCCTTCTACCATCTCTTTGAAGGCAAATATTGTTATTACTGTTTTGCTTTGTTCTGATTAATTGTATTGCTCTATTCAATATTCTGTTTTGATAAGTTCTATAATGTTCTGTATTTGGTTTGATTTTGCTATACCTGATTGAAAGAACAACTACTGTTAAGATAATGAGATATACTATGGCATCTATTACTGTTATCCCAGTAACCTGTTGTGACGTTCTGTACCAATTTCACTGCACTGTCTCAGTTGGCCATGTTCTGTCTTGTTCTGTTGTATTTCACTACTTTCAAAAAAATAAAAAAAGGAAAGAAATAGTACAGTCAGGTGTGATGACACGCTCCTATAATCCCAATACTCAGGTGGCTGAGGCAGGAGGATCATTGCAAGTTCGAGACCAGCCTGGGGGGGGAGGTTAGGTAACTAAGGCTTTGTTCTGGAGTGGACGCTGTAAGAAAGTGGAATATCTTATCCAGAAGGTAGGGGTCACCCTCTCAAGACCCCCTTCTGTCTCTCTTAGACATCTTTCTCTCAATAAATCTTTCTCTCTTAGCTATCTTTCTCTCAATAAATTCTTCCCACTCTTAACCTACAATTCCTAGAATTCATTAGATTTTAGAAAACTTGGCATATTAGACATCTAGCAGGTTGGGAGTTATATTTCCTTTATATTATTTGGATTATTTGGAGGCTTTATATCATCCCTGTCATATGCCCCATATCAGACTAATGAAAAGAAATAAGTTCAAACTTCCAGAAAGTAGCTGGGTGTGGTAGCACACCTGTAATTCCAGCACTTGAGAGGCTGAGGCAGGAAAACTAACTTGAGTTCAAGCTCAGCCTAGGCCATATAGGGAGATCCTGTCAAAAATCCAAAAACAGTGGGTCAGGGATACAGCTCAGTGTCACAGTGCCTGCCTAGCAAGGTCCTAAGTTTGATTCTGATACAAAACAAACAAACAAAAAAGAAAACAAAAAAAAAACCAGAAGGTAGAAGAATTAAGCAAGGCTAAAACTGTGAATGTTTTCTAGGTTTTTGTTTGTTTATTTGTATCAGGGATCAAACTTACAACCTTGCACTTGCCAGGCAGGAACTTACACTGCTGAGCTAAACCCCCAGCCCATGAATGTTTTCTAAAGCAGCATTAATAGCTAGAATGCATGGATATTTGGTTACTTTAACACCTTGGACAATTTTCTTGTTTTTGTCTTTGTTCAGCTAGGATTATGGAGAGGTTTTGTTTTGTTTGAGCTATCCTGGTTGCTGGGTGGCCTTGCCTGCTTATGGTATTCTGAGAAATATCTGAGTTCTGCAGGTCTAGAGTGCCCCAGCCAGTTCCTGGCTGTCCGGGGTTGCCTTTCTCCCTCAGAGCTCCCCCTTTAGCTCCTCTTCCTAGAAGCTGGGCAGGCTCTGGCATCCACCAAGAGAAAGAAGGGGAAAGCAAAAGCAAAAGGAGAATCTTCTAGAAAGACTTGCAGCTCCCATACAAAACAAGAACAGGATGCTGAGCCAGAGTATAGGGAGTATTCTAGAAGAATAGGATAGCTTAGACACAAGAGATGAAGGCCTGGGGAAGAGGAGCGCTGATGTGGTGGTGGTAGTGGTGTGTGTGTGAATAAAGGTAGGTACAGAAAGAGAAAAGACTAAACAAATAAATAAAGCCACCTTACTTAGTCTAATTAGACTAAGTAAGGAAAGTGAGGAAATACGGAAATGGCTAAGCATGGGGCTAGAGCAGAAACAGGAGACCCCAAGAGGAGTGGTCCTGAAGAAGCACATTTCTGTCTGCCTTGGGTGGGTTTGGAGGGTGGGTAAGAGAGGAGAATAAAGTAGCAGAGGAAACTTGGAGGCAGGACGCTGAAGAGACCATGGCCTGAGGGCCTTCCGCCTCGTTCTGTCATCCGCCTGGAGACTGGGCTTCGACTTAGTTGACCTAGGTGATGACTTGTGAGATGAGTGACCCTCCGGCTAGACAGAACCCTAAAAGAGGAACAACCTCGGGAACAGTAAATGAGGCCCACTCTGTACCAGGCCCACGCCTTCTTCCATTTTCCAAGTGCAGCGACTTCCTCTTTCTCTCACTTGGCAAATGGGATAGTCATTCACCTTTTTCTCACCCGCCACCACTTCCTTTCCTGGGTCCTTCCTGGTCTGGCAAGGATGAACCTGAGTGTCCTGCCCTGTGAGTGGCTGTCTCTATTATCTGTCCTTCCTGCTTGCAAAGCAAGGTAGGGAGAGAAAAGAACTGTAAAGAAACTTAGTTTCTCTATTTCTGAATCACTAGGGTGAAAATGAAAACAAGAAACTACATAGATGGCATCCATCCTCAGCTTAAGGTCTTCCTATGGGGTTGGGTCCTCTTTGCATGAAATCCAGCTTCTTGCCTGGCATGGTGGCACACAACTGTAATCCTAGCTACTCTAGAGGCTGAGCCAGGAGAATTGGCAAGTTCAAGGTCCACATGGGCAACTTAGGGAGATCTTGCCTCAAAGTAAAATTTGCAAAACAGCTGGGGATGGAACCCATTCCCAGTACCTACCCCCCCATCCAACTTCCTGTCTGGGTCACAGAGCTGTCCATGACCTGCCTGGCCCACACTGTCCTCATCTCCTAGGATTCCTCCTCTTTTCACTATCCTCTAGCCACACCAAACTTTTTAAAGGTTCATTTCAGTTTTGGAAACATATTTTTATTTTTTGTAGTACTGGGCATGGGACCCAGAGCCTTTGCACTGAGCTGCATCACCAGTCCACTTTTTATTTTTTATTTTGAGACAGGGTCTCACTAAGCAGCTGAATTTCTCAGGCTGGCCTTGAATTTGTGATCTTTCTACCTTAGCCTCACAGAGTCCTGAAATTACAGCTGTGTGCCACCCCACTAAGGCTATATTTTTACTTTTAGAGACAGGTTTCTCACTGTGTTGTCCAGGCTGGCCCAGAACTCATGAAGAAATATCTCTCTGTCTCTATCTCTATCAACTCTATCTCTGTCTTTGTGCCTATGTCTGTCTCTGTCTCCTTCTCTGTCTCTGTCTCTTTCTCTATCTGTATCTATCTCTGTCTCTGTATATCCCCGGTACTGGTGATTGATCCCCAGGGATTTTTATCCATGCTAGGCATGCATTCCACCTCTGAGCTACATCTGCAGGCCTTTTCTTATTTTACTTTGGGACAGGTCTTGCTAAATTGTCCAGGCTGTCCTCAAACTTACAGGCCTTCTACTCAGCCTCCCAAATATTTCAGGTTACAGGCACAAGCCACCACACATGGCTACTGTTTTATATTTTTATTCTTAGCTGATACATAATAATTATACATATTTATCAGGTACAATGTGACATTTTCATACATAGACACAATTTATAATGATCATATCAGGTTAATTTGGCATATCTATCATCCCAGACATTTGTCATTTTTTTGTGTTGTGGGACTTTTATTCCTCCAATAGCTTTCAGATTTTTCTGTCACAGTCAGAGATGCACCTTTTCAGAACCTTATGACACACACCTATAATCCCAGCTACTGGTAAAACTGAGGCAAGAGGATTGAAAGTTTGAGGCAAGCTTGAACAACATAGTGAGACCCTATCTCAACACAAACAAAATGAATTAAAAGGGCTGAGGATGTAGCTCAGTAGTAGAGTGCTTGCTTAACACATGAAGCTCATGATTCAGTCTCCTCTAAAAGAAATGTATTGTAAATTGCAATAGATTTACACTAGATAAACACACATTTGCACTTAATAAAAACATATAGATAAGCTAGGTGTGGTGGCACACACCTGTAATCCCAGAACTGAGAGGATCGCTGTGAGTTCAAAGCCAGCCTGGGCTACATAGTAAGTTCAAAGCAGCCTGAACAGCATAGTGAGACCCTGTCTCAAAAAGGCAAAAATAATCAAATAAATAAATAGATAGATAGATAACAAAAGAGAAAATATATAGGTATAGGGGTATGGATATATAATATTGTATCTATATCTATGTGTCTCCTAAAGTTTCCTGAAACATTTACTAAGCACAATGCACTCTGATATCTTCTACTCCATTAAAAAGACTGCTTGTCAAGACTTACTCGTGAATAATTTCCCTCTCCACCCTGCCCTGGCAAACGCAGCATACATGTACTCTGGGCCTTTCCACTGCCTGTTCCCTCTGCCAGGAGTATCTTCTCCTGATCCTCCCAACTGGCACCTGTGCCTTCTTTTGATCAAAGCTTAGTGTCACCTGCGCAGAGACCTCACCTGAACTAAACTTGTTACCTGATCCTTCTTAGTCATTTGCTCAATATAGCTTTAACACTCTATTTTTCCGGTTTACATTTTGGTTTGTTTATCTATTTTCTGTTGATTGTCTTTCTCCCTCACTAACTCCTTACGGCTGGGATCTTTTCAGGATTGTGCCTAAAGCAGAGCTCTGAGCACAGCAGGAGCTCAGTGAAGGAAGGAACCTTGTCCAGTCTTGCACTCAGTTTAGGCCTTGGCGGCCCCGGAGCCCCTCCAACTCGGCCCATGAGTCCAGTTTTCCAGGACACACTAGAGTTTGGGCTCCAGATGCCCAGGGTTGGCCTGGTGGGCAGGGCAGTGACAGTCCGCTTGTTTACCCACAATCCCATGTACCCGTTTTGGACAGATACTGAAGAAGGCCCTTGCTGGGTCCAGGCAGAGAATAATTAAAAGCCAGAACTGGAGCCAGTGGACAAAACGAAGACAACCATGTTGGGGTGTACTACCTCATGTGCCAGCTGCTCTACCTAAAGTTGCCCCCTCAATCCTCAGTCTATGAGGGTGGAAGAGGCAGTAGGGAACACTGGTACAGTCTGCTCAGAGGCAGTGGGACCCAGTTCAGAACCAGCATCTGACACAAGCAGGACAGCATAGGTTGAGAACTGGCGAGAGCTCAAACCCACTACCCGGTTTGAATCCCAGCCCTACCAGGTCAATGGTGTGACCTTGGGCAAATCACTTCCTCTCTCCCTGCGCTTTTGCATGTTTCAGAAGAAAATGGCATTAACTGCATTACCTCATGTCTTTCTAACACGTCTCCAGGAAGGCTTCCAGGGGACTGGGAATCTGAAGCAAACCGGGAGTTCCCAGCTGGCCTGCCTTCCCTCTGACCCTCAGGGCTCCTGGTCTCTGAACACAGCAGGCTGGCAGGCTCTGTAGTCAGCAGTCTGGGGTTTGGTTCCAGGCTCCACCACTTCCTGACTTGTGACCTTAGACAACCACCTGCCGGAGGGGCCATGACCTGCAGGAGCCAGTTTCCTCAGCAAGGACTTTAGACTTCCAGAACCAAGGCCACATCCACAGCTGGGACATTCTTCTAGTGGCCAGCCTCAGTCTCCCCAAGCCCTCTCAGGAAGCCCCTGAAGGACAGCAAGCAGAATTGCCACAAAAAGCCCTAAACTTTTTCTTTTTTCCTGGTAGTACTGAGGCTTGAACCCAGGATCTCACAAAAACCAGCCAAACCATCTGCCCCTGAACTACATCCTCAGCCCATTTTATAACCAAATTGAGACTGGCTGTTGCTAAATTGCCCATGGTAGACCCAAATTTGTGATCCTCTTGCCTCAGCCTCCTGTGTAACTGGGAATACTAGCATGAGCCACCACCACACTTTACTTTTATTTTCTCTTTCTTGTGTTAGAAATCAAACCCAGGCTTCAAGTATACCAGGCAAGCACTTCACCACTGAACTACATTCTTTCTTTATTTCTTCCTTTTTTTTTTTTAACAGAGGTCTCACTATGTAGGACAGGCTAGCCTTGAATTCACAGTTGAACTTTTATTCCTTTTGTTTCATTTTGAGACAGGGTCTCACTGAAATTCAGGCTGGTTTTTAACTCACTATGTATCCCACGCTGGTCTCAAACTGATAGCAATCCTCCTGCCTCAGCCTCGAAAATGCAGGAGTTACAAGTATGCATTGCCATGCCCAGCAGCATCCATTCTTGCAGCAATTGTCCCTGCAAGGTGCTGTGCTAAGTAGTTTTTTCCTATGTCCTTACTTAAAACTGTCTACAACTGTATTTGTTCAGTACTATCTTACTGATGATACCAGAGCACAACTGGTGGGGCACAGTGTCCTAAATTCATCTGACACGAATGTCTCCTGTGAATTGGGGTACTGTTACAATGGAAGAAGCCAAAGCCACTAGAGTGGGAAAAAATGCCCCAGTGAGGGAGCTTCTAGGAGAGGTAAAGGATTAAAAACTCCCAGTCAAGCAAGTTCAGGACAGCTTTAGAAGCAACACAGTTTAGGACTTGGCCCGGTGAGCAGAGGGATGGGAGGCAGTCGGTAAGTCTGGAAATTTTCAGCAGAGGTAAGAATGTATGGTGGGGGCAGGGTTAGAGCACGGTCAGAGGAAGAAGTGCCGGGCCCCCACGCCTGTGGAGGACCAAAGGGTCAGGGAGGTGCTGGGGTGTGAACCATGTTTATTTTTTCAAAGTCTAAAAATATAGAGAAAAGGATACACACACACACACACACACACACACACACACCCCTGTAACCAGAAACGGGGAGAAGTGGTTACTGCAACAGCAGAGAAATTTGAGACAGGAATTTCAGGAACCGGGATAACTCTGTGACCTGAGCTTGGAAATTCCACGCCATGACGACACATGGCTCTTGAAGCCGCTGTCTTCCCATCAGAGGGCGTGATTTCCAGCAACCTGGGCAGGGCAGGGAGCCAGGGGCCAGCTTGGAAGCTCAGGCTGTGGGTGTGGGGTAAAAGGTGTGGGGTAAAAGGTGTGGGCTTTCCCTGGAGCCCATTCTCGGCAGCAATAACCACCCCCACCACAAGAATCCTTCACAAGTGCTGGGGAGCAGTACTGTCCCCGTTATGGCTGAGGCACAGCATCAGGTCACGCGCAGGGAAATGGCAGCACTGGGGTCCTGCTGGAGCTACAATCCCTTTGAAGGGTTTGATGAAAGCTATTTATCCACTACCCAGGAAAAAAATTATAATCACAATACACATTACATTTAACTTCAAGGATTTCAATAGAGCCCCTTAACCCATTTTATAGTAAGGAAGGTAGATAGCAGACCTTATCTCCCACCTTTATGCCCAATACACAGTCCACTAAGCAAAGCAGTGCTGTCAGGAGGGGGAGGGTTTACAGCCTCCACTTTGCAGGCCAGGCCCGGGGCTTTCTCCTGGGCTGAGTGTGAGTCCCCCACCCTGATCCAGGGTAAGGCAAGGATACAGTGGCAGGTGGCAGGGGTGGGCAGAAAAACCATACTGGACTCTGGGAAAAACCTAAATTGTGCTGTGCTGTGCAGGAGGACAACACTTTTCCCTCGCCCCCTCAGGGTGTCCTTTTCTGGTGAGATTTGGAACTGCCCAGCCTAGGAGAGATGATGGCCTCCTCCCTTAATTAAATGCCCAGGAGTTACTATGGAAACAAGCGCTTCCAAATCCTGGCCAGACAATGGAGAAAGGAGCCGTCTCCAGCCTAGACAAGTAAAGCTTCAGGGGCCTCACTGGGGACAGGGATGAGGGCCAGCCGGTGAGAAAGAGGGGGTGCCAACCAAAGAGCCCCGCCTCCCCTCCAGCGTGAGTGTGGGAAGGAGCCTCGGAGAATCAAAAGGTCTGTCGGAGCCAGGCAAGCCTCCTGGAAAGGGGGAGGCAGGGAGTGGGGTAGCTGGAGCCAGGAACTGAACACCTCCTTTGTTGCCAGAGGAGAAAGCCAGCCAAGTTGGTAAACAAAGGGAAGAGGCCAGAGGGTAGATGGTTCAGCGATAAGGCCCAGGACTGCTGAGTAATGGAGCCCAGAAAAAGAGGGAAGACCTTCAGAGTCCCAAGGATAGGCCACACGGGCAGTAACTTTGCACACACAGAACCCACATGGAACAGACATGTACCTCTACGCAGACTCCAGTCCTTGGGAACTCTCAGCTCCCACAGCTCCTCTGTCCTCCACCTCTCCGTGGGAGCCCCTTTGGTCTCCATCATCTGGAGTCTCTTTTGGGAAGGCCAAGGGCTGTCTTCTCTTTAATGAGCTTGAATACCCACTCTGGGAGTGCCACATCCATGCTTCTGAGAGTTCCATGGGTCATGGGTATGCTATGTCATGTGGAGAGGAAAGACCCCTTTTAGAAAGATGACAACACCAGTGTTTGTGCCTGGCACTGTGCTGAAGGCAGTATAGCCTGTCACCTACCTCCCCTATAACTCTGGGTGGTAGAAATTAAGAAATTAAGGTGTGATGGTGCATGTCTGTAATCCCAGCAGTTGGCAGGCTGCAGCAGGAGGAGTACCGTGACTTTGAGGCCAGGCGGGGCTACATAAAGAGGTTAAGGCCAGGCTGACTGTAACATAACAAGACCCTACCTCAAAAAATAAAAATAAAAAAGGAAGAAGAGAGAGCGAGAGATGAAAGTCTTTTATAAAAGAGTGGAATTTAGGGGATTTGGGGACCTCAGGCCGGAGCTCCAGCCAGCAAGTGGCAGAACTGGGATTTAAACTTAGGTTTGTCTGGCTCTTCCCATTTTCCCCATCTTTGTTTCAAAATCTTCTTGGAAACTTTTCTGAGCAAGCCCACTCTGTTCTTACACCTTCATTCTCCCACTCGGTGTTACCTAAATACTGCTACAGAAGCAGTGCCTAATTTATAAGCTGGTTATTTAAAGCGTTTGTGTATAACTTGGTTGTTTGGAACCAAAACACATTTTTCCCACAGTGGGGGGAAAAAAGCATTAAATGGGTCCAGAAAGACCACTACACTCAGCTGACAGTGTACATCTAGTTCAGGACCAGCCTGGGGCCCCAGCCATCATTAATAACACTGTTTCCTAGAGAAGTACATTCTGGCTCCATGGTGCCAGAGGTGCTTTCTTTCCTCACTTTTTGCTCCCCCTGTTCCCTCACCCTGCGGCTTTATTTTCCATTCCCTGCAGTGCTGGAGTTTGGGAGTGAAAATAAAAGAGATATGAGTGCTGACCCAGGGAGCATTTCTTGCACAGTTAGACCAGTGTAGAGAAAGGTTAAGAAACCAAGCCTTCAGAGCTGAAAAAACTGCTCAGGTGGCGCCTGGAAGGCTGAGGGCAGAGGTAAGCAAGGGAGGGCAGGAAAGCCAAACCGGGACTAGAGAGGAACAGGGCACTGGAGGTTTCTTCAGGAAAGGAAGAGCTTTCTATTAAAATCTCTTAAAAATGGACCTGGCCTCTGGGTGAAACAGGAAGTTCTCTGTTACTGAGAGTATCTGAGAAGGAAGATGACTGCCTCCCAGGAGACGGAAAACAGTGCTGCATGGGGGGAACTTAGAGAGCCCTCTACAATTCTTGTATCCACTTAGTCAAGTGACCCAGATTAACCCAGGAATAAAGAGAGGTTCCTTGCCCTCCTGGAGTTTGCAGCCAAGTGGGACAGCCAGGTAGGAAACAAATAAACATGCAGAAGACGAACTTGTCATGGTGACACAGACTTTAAAGGTATTAACAGGGTGCTCCCATGAGGGGCTCTCAGAGGAGATCTCATTCAGCTTGGATCTGAGAAGCCTCTTCTAGAGGCCAAGGAGGGTGCATGTGCATGGGGAAGGGGTGTTCTATTAGAGGCAAACGCAAGAAAGCAGGTCCTGGACCGGGGAACCACAATGTGATTGGAAAATTGTCAGTAAAGGAAGAATCAAGAGAATCTATGGATAAGAGAGAGAGGGCCACAGCTTAGAGGCTTCTGTGGGAGTCTCTGTGTTGCCAAAAACACTCTGGCCCTTTCTCTCAACCCCACTCCACTGTGGTACTGGGAATTGAACCAAGCCATTCTACCACTGAGCTACATCCCTGATATTTTTTGTTTTGAGACAGGGTCTTGCTAAATTTGTTATGCAGCTCTGGAACAGGCAACCTTCCTGCCTCAGCTTCGAGCTGGTAGGGTAACAGACAAGCACCTGCTTGACTTTATCTCTTAACAAGATGCCCCTTTCCAGTCCTGACCCTTAGCCTTGGTCAGCAGCTCCACTGAATAGAGTAGCAAGGACTCATCATACCCCACAGCTCTGCCCAATATCCTGGGGCTTCTGTAGCAGTAGGTGCCCCCTGGACCTCATTAGCAACGTGGGTGGGTGGTGGAGCAGGTGAAGCCTTACCTCTCCTTTATAGGAGGCCTGGGCTGTTTTTAACTCTTGAAACCACCTTCTCTCTTAAAAGGTAGCACAGTTTACAGGTGCAGAGCACAGATTCTGAGGCCAGCCTTCCTGACTCACTTGCCAAGTTACTTAACTGCTTCATGTCTCTGTTTATCATCTATAAATAAGACTGATGATCATGCCTATCTCTTAGAAGAGTTATGAGTTAATATTTATCATGGGTTTAGGACAGTGCTTGTTTGGCAGGTGTTTGTGAAGTAAACTGAACCACTGGCAACAAACAAATGCCTCCCTTTCTCATCCTACACTCTCCCAGTCCCATTCCTTAGGCCCTCACTAGGGGGCCAGGGTCCACATCTGCTGCTGCCTCTCAAAATCCACTTTTCTGTCCAAGGCTACCTTGGGCCATAATGCTGGTACTTTAAAAAAGTGGACAGAGCTGGATGTGATGGCATACTGTAATCCCAGCACTTGGTAGGCTGAGGCAGGATGACTGAACTCCAGTTCAAGGCCAGCCTGAATTAATAGAGACCCTGTTTCAAAGGAAAAAAAAGAAGAAAAGAAAGAAAGAAAGAAAGTGGGCAGAACTGAGCTCACCCCCAGCCAGTCCTCCTCACTCCCTAAAGGAAAGATGTCCCTAAGGGTAGGCTGTGGTGAAATCCAGGTGTGCTCAACTGGCTCTCCCTTCCCTCTAGCTGTTTTTCAAGGTTGAGAGTTCTCTGGACACTAAATGTTCGTGACCCACCTCCCACCTCCCACCTCCTCCCTACTTCCTGAGCTCTGGCTCTAATCCCTACTAATCATGAGTTTCATGCTCCGCCCAAATGGTCTCAGACCGAACAATGGTCATTCCCCACCTGGAACCTCTACTTTACATCGTAACCGCCGGCTTTCTGGCCATGTCCTGGAAGGGCAGCAGCTGTCTCCGTGCCTCTGCTGCATCCCAGCGCTACTGTGCTCAACTCCAGCATTCTCACTGCGCCTCCTCCTGGCTTCTCTGCACACAGCCACTGGGCCTGCTACTGGGCTCCGGGTTTGCTGTTCTCTCACTAGGGCCTTCACCAGTGCTTTTCTCCCTACCCAAAATGCTCCCTCCTCCTCAGGTCCTCTCCAGGCTCCTTCAGGGCCCCATTCCCCATCACTTCCTCCAGGAAGCCTTGTGTTTGGCGCCCTGGTTGGGTAGGTAGGTGGCCCTCCTGTGGAGTCTCCCACCACTTGCATTTCCCCACTGGTTCCCCACAAGTAGCGTCTCTACTGTCTGTGCTTCCCAATGCTCTGTAAACCTTGGTCAGGGCAGGACCACCTTTACCTAATTTGCTGCTCAGCATGGCACCAGTACAGAACAGTTAGGGAAGGCCTCTGCAGCTCAGTGGTACGGCATTTGCCTAGCATTTGTGAGACCCCGAGTTACACACACACACACACACGCACACACGCACGCACACGCACACACACACAAAGGTATACACAATGAGAGGGGCTTATATCTGAAGTCTATGAGGTTCTGGGGGTTCATGAGGCTACTGAAATCATACGAAAACGTTTGTGCTATAATGTATTATTGCCAGGAAATATTCTGTATTTTTATCATACACTCAAAAGATATGAGACACACACCAAAAGTGTAGCATTCCATAAAAACTTGCTTTGATTGGATGCATCGGTCTGAATATATCACTGATACTCAATAAACAGTTATTGGATAGATGAATGAATAAGGCTCCTCCTCAGAGTTAGGGTGTTCTTAATGTTTTCAACGGATCAAGAGTAATCTCAGAGGAAGACTCTGCCAGGTAAAGTTAAACTGATCCACGTTTCAACTCCTGGCCCTGCGGCCCTAAAAAACCCCTCCCCTCTGCACAGCCCACTGCTTGTGACCCGCGCTCAGTGGCTCCCAGCCCCTGCTTGAACCTGCCCTGAAATTCACCTACTGCGCCTTTGCAGTCTGTCTGCCGAAAATAGCCCTGGTGAAAGCAGGGAGTAAGGTGGCAGCTGGAGGAAGGAGTCTGGCAGCAGCACTGACTAGGGACAGTGCCCCCTGCTGACTGGTCTGCTCCCCTTCCACGGCTCCAAGAGCCCGAGAGCTGCAAGACCGAGGTCCGGATCAGGCCACAGAAAGGGATCGAGGCGGAGGAGTCTTGCGCCCCAGGCATCTTCCCTTGGGCGCTGAGGCTTTGTCTTCAAGAAGGGTCGGGGCGGTCGGGGCGGAGGCTTCCGCTTTGGAGGTCGCTGCGCTTCTTTCCTAGGGCTGCTGCCTTCCGCTCCCGGATTCGTTTAGCGAGGCAGGGGCGTGGTGGGGGTGGACGGAGGCTCTTCTGGAGCTCCAAGGAGGTCCAGTCTTTCAGACTTGGCTTTCTTATCGATTTCTTTTCCCTGAGCCCTGCTACTGCCGACACCTTTGGATCCTGAGCCAATTCTCTGCATCGCCTACACTTGGCTCGGTTACCAGCCTCCCTACATCACCATGGAAACAGGAGCTCTGCATCCATCCCAGACCTGATTTGTGAAGCTATAAGAATCAGGAGGGGGGGGGGTGCAGAGAGATACAGGAATAGCCAAAGGGAAAACGGTCACAGAAACGGGCAGGGGGTTCCCTCAAGATGAAGGGGCGTGCTTTATAAAGGTTGTTGAATGACTAGTAAGTACTCTGTGAAGAGGGTCAGATTCCTTGACAGGCCATAAGCGCAGTCCCTTCGTGGGCCATCAGTCCACCCGACTCCTCCCCACAAGCTGTCCATAGGACCTCGCGTTAACCCCTTTAAGCAGCACTTTTCTCATCTGTAAAATAAAAATAATAGCAGCACTTACTTCACTGGGCTATTATAGGAATCCCATGATGTGATGCTCACCCAGCGCTTAATTCAGTGCTTAGCACATAATGAGTGCTCCAAAGTGTGATTGTTGCTGTGCATGCTTTTGTATCTCTATTTATTATTTCCATTAGTTCCTCTGCTAAATTGCCAGCCCCTCCACAATAATGCGTTCATCATCCCTTTCAGTTTTAGAGAGCTTTCACAGACATTGTCCCATTTGTCCAACCCCAATCCTGAAAAGCAGGGAAGGGTTCCTTTCCCTGCTTTGCAGATGAGGATATATTCAGAGCAGAAGTTTATTCAAAGGCTTGGCTCTGAACTGGTGCTGAAAGGCAGGGCTCAATAGAGCAGGAGTTGGTTGCCCTGCACACTGGTGAACTCTCTCTGCGTCCCTGTGCCTGTCACAAGGCCCTGTCAGCACCAGCCTTGTGACACTGCTTCCCTGTGTGAGGGCTTCGGTGAAGAGCTAAGCCCGAAACGTGGGTGTCTGGGTTTGGCCATGATGGAAGCAAATACTTTTAACTGAGTCTATGTTTCAAAAAAACAGAAAAAAAAAATAAAAAATATCCTACAAATGGGAAGTGTTGGCAGCTTCATAAATTATGGGTTAGTGAAAATGTTCTAAAATTGATTGTGGGGATAGCTGTACAATTCTGCAAATACACTAAAAAACATTTAAAATGGGAAATATTTTGCAATAAATCTGCTGTTTTTTGTTTGTTTTGAGACAAGGTTTTCATTTTTATGTTAGCAACAAACAGAAAATCTTTCAAAAGATGTCATTTAGATTGAATAAAGGTACCAAATATCTAAGAATGATTTTAACAAAAAATGTTTAAGACCTCTACCAGAAATAGTATGTATACCAAACATTAAGAGAAATGAAGGGAGACATAAGTAAATAGAGGGATGTAACATGCTATGAATTAGAAGACACACAAAAAAATGAGTTTTCTCATTTTAACTTATCTAGAGTCACTGCAATCCCCCATTGACAAGCCTATTTATGGATTTATACATTAACTCAAAGGAAGCTGGGCAGGACGGTGCATGCCTAGAATCCCAGCACTCACGTGGCTGACCTGTAGAATTGCCATGAGTTGGAGGTCAGTGCAGGTTCCATAGTGAGTTCAAATCCAGCCTGAACTACATAGTGAGTCCCAGTTTCAAATAACAAAAACAAAAAACAAAAGATAGGAACTCATCTTCATGATCTTAGGATAAGAAAAAATCTTTTTTTTTTTTTTGAGACAGGGTCTTACTATGTAATTCAGGTAGCCCACGCTGATCTCAAACTTATTGAGATCCTCCTACCTTAGCCTCCAGAGAGCTGGGATTATAAGCATGCGTTACCATGCCCAGCTTCTTCTTAAATAGTTAAAAAAAAAAGTGTTATAATTCCAGCACTTGTGAGATGGAGGCAGGAGGGTGGTCATGAATTAGAGGCTATCCTGGACTACTGAAGCGAGTTAAATCCAGCTTGTATTACATAGTAAGACCCTGTCTGGGGGGCTCCACACCTCTCTGGGGGGTGGCTGAGAGTATGGCAGACTTTTGGTGGCCTGAAGGAGAAAGACCCTGGCACCTCGGGACCTGCACAGTGCGGTTGACTCGGGATGCCAGGAGAACAAGGAGCTCCTTCCCTCTCTGGGGGACAGCTGTGAGTGTGGCAGACTTTCGGAGGCCTGAAGGAGAGAGACCCTGATGCCTTGGGACCAGCACCATGCAGCTGATTCGTGGTGCCGGGAGAACAAGGAGCTCCTCCCCTCTCTGGGGGCAGCTGTAATCCTGCTGGTGGGCAGGCTAAGAATCAGACATCTCATGTCGTCCTGTCCCATGTCCCTCCCCTTAGCAAGTGGGAGCCAGTTAACTACACATCTTGTGAAAAAAATGGCTATGGGGCCGGGGATTTAGCTCAGTGGCTTAAGCGCCTGCCCCTGGCAGGCACCAGGTCATGAGTTCGATCCCTGGTACCAAAAAAAAAAAAAATGGCTATGGTATTTAGCATGAGCTCCCCATATGCAAAGATATGGACAACCATTTGGAAGAAAACAAGAGACAATATGACAGATAGTGAAGATCTCTGGTTGTATAGCTTTGAAATTTATGCTTTCTTAAGTCCCGTTCTGTTCTGTTTTGTTGTGTTTAATTTTACCCCTTTAAAATAAAATTTAAAAAAAAATATATATATATATATATATATATGAGGGGAAAAGAAAGTGCTCTAAAGGATACAACTGAATGTATGTTTAAGTGTATAAGATAGATGACCACATTACTGTTTTTGTTGGATTGTTGAGCAGAACTGTTAATAGTCTCACTGTTTGAATGTCTACTTTGTGTGCTTTAATTTTGTAACTTAAACAACTATTTCCAATGATGACAGTACGTAACCTATTAAGTGGCGATTTCTTAGTGTTTTTGTTTTTGTTTTGTTGTTGTTATTGTGGTTCTTTCATTTTTTTGCCTTTGGAATTCTGTATTGTTGCTACCCTTTTTCTGTTTTGTTTGGTTGTTTTCTTTTTTGTTTTTTCTCTTTAAATAAAATTTTAAAAAAGACCCTGTCTCAAAAAAAAAAACCTAAAAATAAGAAAGAAAAAAGAGTGAACAGTATACAAGAAAACACAAACAAAACAAAATTTGAGGTTGTAACTCAGTGGTAGAGTGCTTGCCTATTGTATACAAGACCCTGGGTTCAATAACAAGCATTGCAAAAGAAAAAGAAAAAAACAAAAGTAAAAGACTGAGTATTATGGTATGTGAATTTTTTGTTTGTTTTGTCTCTCTCGCTCTCTCATTTTTTTTCTTTTGTTTTGGTTTTTTGAGACACGATCTTACTATGTAGTTCAGGCTGGCCTTGATCTCACGGCAATACACCTGCCTCAGCCTCCCAAGTGCTGGGCTTACAGGTGTATACCCCCAAGCCTGGCTTTTTATTTGTTTCTTGAGATAGAGTCTTGCTGTGTAGTTCAGGCTGTCCTCAAAATCATTATGCAGCCCAGGAAGCCTTGAGCTCCGCATCTTCTCTTGGCTTCCTGAGTGTGTAAGTATACTACCACACCTGGTAAATGATTTTAACTAATAAGTTTTTAGTATATGTGCTGCCAAAGTGAGCACAAATTAATAATTTTTTCAGTACTGGGGACTGCACTCAGGGCTCTGGCACTAAGCCACATCAACACCTTTCTTTCTTTCTTTTTTCTTTTTCTTAATTTTGAGAAAGAGTCTCAAAAATTGCCCAGACTGGGCTCAAATTTACAATCCTCCTGCCTCAGCTTGCCAAAACTCTGGGATTACAACTGTACATCACTGTACCTTTGTTTACTAAAAAAAACAAAATTTTTTTTTTGGTACTGGGTATCAAACTCACAACCTCATGTTCACCAGGCAGGCACTTATGCCACTAAGCTAAATCCCTGGCCCCTAAAAAATTTTTTTTAAAAAGAAAAGAAAGTGAGAAGGCAAGTCACAGGCTAGAAAAAGAAATTTGGAATATATATACTGACAAAAGGGCTTATATCCAAAATGTAAAATTAATTATTACAAATCAATAAAAGACATACAACCTAGTATAAAAATATACAAGAAACTTTAATAGATACACCATGAGGAGGACATAAAATGGCAAATAAACATGGGAAAGAGCAAATCCAGATTGGCGTTCACTGCTCATAATGTTTCTGCCAAAACTAGCATCCATGATTTACAGGGTGTCACAGGGCTCCACTCGACCTCACCTCCCATCAAAGAGTTCACTTCACAACAACCGAACTGAGGCGAGAGGCCAGCGCTCCTGACGTTACCTGGCCTGCTCCTTACCAGTCTGAAGTGGCCAACTGGAGGAAACAATAGCACGGCCTTTGGAAGCCTCAGGCTCAGAGCTGGCAAGTTAGCAATGCCCACAAGGCTCAGGCAGGCTTCCCACCCCTGGAAGCAGTCTCTAATCCACAATGTCATTTCTCCCATAGCCGAGACTCTCAGGTCTAGAAATCAAGAGCGGGAAACGGGAGTGACACCACTCACTGAAACACCACTCACTTATGAAACACTAGCAAAATTTTGGTTCCCTGTTCCCCTGATCTCATGCTTTGTAGACCTAGAGGTCTTGACTCCACAATGTGTGCCTGTAATCACAGCACTCAGGAAGCTGAGACAGGAAAGTGAGTTCAAATCCAAGCTGGACTCCATAGTGGGACACTGTCACACTGGTGACACAGCAATGTTGCCACAGGACTAGAAACTGAGACTGTTGCCTGACCACCTTGGTCTCCTCATATGTCTGAACCAACAGACTAAAAAGCAAATCTGAGGGCCACAGGGCTGGGGAGGCAGTTCAGTGGTAGAGCATGAAAACCTGGTTCCCAGCACTATAAAAAAAAAAAAAAAAGTGTGTGTGTGTGTTACAAGCAATAGCAGCAGCAACACTGGTCTATAATCTCAGCACTCTAAGAGGCTGAGGCAGGAGGATTACACATGTGATGCCAACCCGGGCACTGGGCAACCTAGCAACTTGGTGCTACCATGTCCAGGCTGGATTTTTCTTTACTGTACACAAGATAATTATATTGTTATTATTATTATTTTGGTACTGGGGACTGAATTCATGATCTCATGCTTGCCAAGCAGGTGCTTGTGCCGCTGAGCTAAACCCCCGGCAAGATAACTATTATGTTAGACAGAACCATGTCCTTGTTCTTATTATTTTTGTTTGCTTTTTGAGATAATTTATTGCTGGGTAGTTTAGCCCTTATTCTATTCTTTTGCCTCAGCCTCGAGTGCTGAGATTACAAGCATGCGCCACCACACCTGGCCTTGTTATCATCTTTATTTAGAGATTAAATATGGGTTAAGGAGATTCATATGTGTACCAAGTCGACAAGAAGTGGGCCTGTGATGATCTTTCTTTCTTCTTCCATTTTGGGGTACTGGGTATTGACCCAGAGCCTCCACAAGTGAGCTACCTTTCCAATGCTTTTTTATTTTGAGATGGAGTCTAGCTAAATGGCTAATTTACTATATATATTGTGCTCAAACTCTTGCTCTTTAAGCCTCAGCTTCAAAGGGGGTGGTTAATTTTATGTGTTACCTTGACCAAGTAATGAGTACCTAGACATGTGATCAAATAATGTTCTGTCTGTGCTGGGGAGGGTGTTTCTATATAAGATTAACACTTGTGGTCAGGGATTTAGCTCAGTGGCTTAAGCACCTGCCTGGCAAGCACAAGGTCATGAGTTTGATCCCTGGTACAAAAAAAAAAAAAAAAGATTAACACATGAGTCCATAGATTAAGGCAGCCATTCTCTTACTGTTGGGGGACTTCACTGAGTTTTTGAAGATCCGGATAGAAGAGAAAGGTGAGAAAGAGGGAATGCTCCCTGCCCACCTGTTTTGAGTTGGAACTTTGGCCTGACTTTGGCCTGACTCAGACTGAAATAACAGCTGTTCTTGGTCTTCAACTGGCTCACTTCCAGGTTGGGTGCTCCTAAGTCTCCAGTTTACC
This sequence comes from Dolichotis patagonum, assembly GCA_004027295.1. NCBI lineage: Eukaryota > Metazoa > Chordata > Mammalia > Rodentia > Caviidae > Dolichotis > Dolichotis patagonum. The sequence goes on along the minus strand of PVJX010003243.1, from coordinate 92,136 downwards.
GACTAGAGCTCTTCTCAGTATCCAAAATCATATGAGCAAATTCCTTCCAACAAATAAACACACACACACACACACACACACACACACACACACGATTGGTTCTGTTTCTCTGGAAAACCCTATATAAGCATTACATTTTGCATTAAAAACAATTTTGAGAGACAAGCATGGTGGTGCACACCTATAATCCCACAGTTTGGGAGACTGAGGTAGGAGAATCGTTGTGAGTTCAAAACTGTCCTGAACTACATAGCAAAACCCTGTCTCAAAAAAAAAAAAAAAAAACCCACAACAAAACAATTTTGAGCAGGGTGTGGTGGCACATGTTGCAATCCCAGCATTTGGGAGGCTGAGGCAGGATTATTGGGATTTCCAGGCTAACCTGGACTATGTAGCTAATTCGAGGTTAGTCTAGGCTACACAGTGAGATCCCATCTCAAAAGAAAAAAAATATATCATATTATGGTTTTTGTTTCGTTTAATTTTCCTGGTGCTGGGGATCCAATGCAGGAACTCACATATGCATTCTATAGCTGAGTTACCTCACCAGTCCTTTTTATTTTGTTTTGCAATCTTTTTGCCTCAGCCTCCCAAGTAGCTAGGATTATAAGCACACACCACTGCACCCAACCGAATTTAGTTTTTGGTAGATGGAAGGACCCTTTCACAAAAACTGACCGCGGTCCTCCAGCGGGCAGGGGGCGCTCCAAGCGAGGGCTCTTCTCCCAGCCTCTCACCCGGCCATTTCAAAGCGATCCTTGTTGCTAGGAGACAAGATGCTTCTTTCCGCGGGAGATCTGGGTCTCGCGGATAGCTCCACTCTGTTGCCCCAGAGCTAAGGTGTACGGTCTTGCTTCGGTAGTGCCGAAGGCAGTTTCAGAAGGCATCTTTCCAGGGGCTTTCCCTTCTGTCCTTCTAACGTGAGCTGAGGCTCCTTGCCTAGATCCAATCCCTCCGCCCAGCCATGCCTAAGAAAGGAAAGAATGCCAAGACGTCCCAGCCCAGTGAGGAGCAGCTGCTTCTGTTTCAGCAGAAGTTGCTGGCCGAGGAGGAGATGGCCAAGAAGAAGGAGAGACTCCTCAGCCAGTTCTTGAAGGTGATAGTCTTCTGCATACTGACTTGCCCAACCCCCTGCACTAGCCGCTGCCTGGGCACTGCCATTGTGGCTGGCTCATTTTCATACCAGCATTTCTTTCTCAGGAAATCCTGAGACCCAGGTACACTTAGGTTTCTGGCAGTCTTGTTTGGGAGGCTGGACAGTTCCTTGTGAAGCATGGAGGTAGACATGGAATAGAGGTTAATGTCTCAACTGAGCCCTAGAACTAGGGCAGTAGGTGCTGTCAGCCATCTTGAATTCTCATATTCTCCCTGGAGGTGGAACTGTAAACAATACCCAGGTCTGATGCTTTGTCATGAAGGAAACACATTCTTGCCCTCTCTAAAATGCCATCAGGCAATGTTCCTGACTTACTCCAGGCCCTGCCAAATAAAAAAAAAGAACACCTGAGGGGTTTTGTTTGGTTTTTGGTGCCGGGGATTGAACTCACAACCTCGCGTTTGCCAAGCAGGCACTTATGCCGCTGAGCTCAACCCCCAGAACAGAATCCCTGAGCATTAACCTTCAGGAGCTTTAGGTCCTCAGAAAACACTAGTGGCAAAGCATCAGCTTACAAATTTAGAGCGACCTTGTTCATTACACTGTGTGGCCAGGGCTCTGGGCATTGACCTCCTGGAGGTGTGCTTGTGCCTTCTCATAGGACAAGCTGGCCAAGGAGGAACAAAACAGTGCCCTGAACCTTAATAAGATTAACATGCAGTGGAGAACTGTCCTCCGGGAAATCAAGACCAGAGAACTTCACAAGGACATCGAGATCCTCAGCCAAACCTTTGAGCGAGTGATTGACTGTAAGGACAATGTCATCAAGGTAGGTGTTCTTCCCAGGGAAAGCTCCCACCTCAAATAATGGTTCTAGTCATTCATTAACCAGATAGTCTTGAAGCCTTCATGAGACACAGTCTGTAGCGAAGCTAGGTCATTGATTTTCACTGAAATGAAAAATAGAACATTGAGCTGTGGTTTCTCTCTCTCCCTCCTTTATAAGAGCCAGTCTCCTTGGTTATCTATGACCCCAAAGGGGTACTATGCATTATCAGAGGTATAAGACAGTTAATATTACTCAGTGAGTTCAGTTTAGGGCCATACATTTACTTTACTGTCAGAAGGCTCAGGTCAAGAGGGAGAAAGGACTTTCCCAAGGTCACATAGCTAATCATCGAGGGAGCTAAGATAAGAGCATGGGTTGCTTGCCTCCCACTCCAGCTCTTCATACTAACAAAGTTGCTTGGCCAATTTTTTTTTTTATTTTAAAGGGGGTAAAATTAAACACAACAAAACAGAACAGAACGGGATATAAGAAAGCATAAATTTCAAAGCTAGACAACCAGAGAGCTTTACTATCTGTCATATTGTCTCTTGTTTTCTTCCAAATGGTTGTCCATATCTTTGCATATGGGGAGTTCATACTAAATAACATAGCCAATCTTTTCACAAGATGTCCAGTTCACTGGCTCCCACTTGCTAAGCAGGGGGATGGGAAACGACACGGGATGGGGGACAGGCCAACATGAGATGTTTGATTCTCAGCCCGCACACCGGCAGGCTCTCAGCAGCCCCCCAGAGAGGGGAGGCGCTCCTTGTTCTGCCGGCACCCTGAGTCACCACATGGTGCAGGTCCTGAGGTGCTAGGGTCTCTCTCCTGCAGGCCACTGAAAGTCTGCCACACTCACAGCTGCCCCCTAGAGAGGGGAGGAGCTCCTTGTTCTCCTGGCACCCGGAGTCAACCGCATGGTGCAGGTCCCAAGGCACCAGCGTCTCTGTCCTTCAGGCCCCCAAAAGTCTGTGTTTAGCCAATTTTTATTTGGCCACTTTGATTCAACTTCACTGATCATGAAAAGGGTTGGGAATATCCATGCTAAACAGTTTCGAATTCCTAGGTAATTCAGTCAGCCGTGTTTATGCTGTTGGGAAGCATTTCATGCCTTTATTTTTTCTAAGGGATTTCACTGTAACCCTTATTTCATTCTACATTTTTTTGTCTTTTTTAAAATTCTATTTTAGAGAGAATAAAACCAAGCAAAATAAAACAGAATAAAGCCAATCAAAACAAGACAGTGTAAGTGACACAGGATTTCAAAACAAGGTAATAGGAAATCAACAATTGTTACCATAATGCCACTTGTTATCTTCAAAATAGCTGTCCATACCTTCAGGCATAGTAAAATCAAACAAAACATAAACAGAATAGACCCAATAAAAACAAAACAGTAAAAACAAAACAATACAAGACTTCAATGTAATAGTAAATCCAAAATGGCTATCATAATATATCTTGTCATCTTTGAAATAGCTGCCCATGCCATCACATACGACAAAATCAAACAAGATAAAACAGAATAAAACCCAACCAAACAAAACAATGAGAATGATACAGGATTTCAAAACAAGATAATAGGGAATTAACAATGGCTACCACCTTCAGAAGGAGATCTCCCATAAATGCTACACTGTGTATTGTTATCCTCTGAACACATGATCAGACTATGGGCTTTAGGCCTGCAGTCAGTGAAACAGTAAACACTACAAGCATTAAGTTGTATTTTACCTCATTAGCTATTGTCATAGCCTGTTTCTCTGGTTGCTTACAGAGGGGTGGGGTGGGGGACGTTGTTTCGTCTTGTGTCTGTGCCCAGGAGCAGGAAGGGGCTGCCGTCTGGCTCTCCCCCATCAGCCTGCACATGGTACCCGCTCCCTGGAGGTCTTGCTTCTTGTTAACTTTTTGCTTTCCTCTGCTGCAGTCCTCATTCTACTTTTTATAGCTGTTTCCTGACTCCTCCTCCATCTTTTCCATCTCAAAGAAAACAAAACAAAAATGCCAAAATAACAGCAAATAGATGCTGTCATCATGCTATTCTTCTAGAAAACATGTGTCTCTCCTTGATGGTGTAAGCCCTGACCAAAAAAAAAAAAAAAAAAAGGTGGAGCAGACCCGAGGAAACTTAGGGAGATGCATATTAAGAGTCGTCAAATTTGCAAACATCTTTACACACTAGAAGTCCTCACTCTACCAGTTATACCTTCTAGTATGTGTGTGTGTGTGGTGGTTGTGTTGTGAGACTGAATCCAGGGAGCACTGAGCTACAACCCCAGCCCACTTGTTTGTCTCTCTGTTCATTGAGATAGGGTCTCACTATGCAATCCAGGGCAGCCTTGAACTTGCTATATAGCCCACACTGGCCTCGAACTCACAGTAGTCCTGACTCAGCCTCCCAAGTGCTAGGGTTATAAGCATGCACCATGGCACCCAGTGACCTTATGGTTTTTTAAGTGGCTTTTTCCAGACCTTATTGAGAATTAACAGATAATTGATGAGAAGAGAGCCAGTGGTCTTCATTAAGGGATGTGGAGCAGTTGACTGGGTTTGCCCACATACTCCTTATCTTAGGTAAATCCATGCTGTACTTTCAGGATCATTCCCAAATGATCGAGACTGCACATATTAAATATGTGAATACTAGTGATCCTCACTTGTTCTCAACTTCTTTGTTTCCCACTTATGCTTTATCCCACATGTGATCTCTACTCTTCTCTAGGAAATTGCACTGGAAAAGGTCATCGGACAGTTACAGCTGCCTTTCATCATTTTTCCTCCTCTACCCTGACCTCCTTATGGCCCTGACACCTTAGATCACACTACACATCTCCACAGTCCCCTTTGGCCTCCAGGGTACCAGTCTGACATCTCTTGCCTCCAACACACACATTCGGTCTTCTTTGTGAGTTTGTCTTCCTCTCTCCATCCCTTAAGCTTCAGTGGTCCTCAGACCTCTGAGCCTGGCCATCTCAGCCTTTAGCCAATGTTTAGGTCCCAGAATTCTTTTTTAGGACCCAGACATCAGACTCAGACTTATATACCAGGTTGTAACATCAGCCTGGAGTTTTCTATTGACTTCCAAATCCTTGAGTGCAAGCTTCCTAGCGTTGTTGCAGTGGACTCACAACTGGACTTATGACTTTTTCCTTCTCCAAATGGCCCCATTCTCTATAACCTGGGCCTAATTATACTTTTTGGTTTTTTTGTCCTTTTGAGACAGGGTCTCACTATGCAGTTCAGGCTGGCCTTAGTCTCACTCTGTAACCCAGGCTGGTCTTGAACTTGCAACAGTCTTTCTGCATCAGTCCTTGAGTGGTGGGATTACAGGTGTGCACCAACATGCCCAGCTTTTCCTTATACCTTTCTGTTTGGGTAGCCAGATTCACCAAGTTATCCAACCCAGAAGTGTGGGCATCATCTTACTTTGGCCTGAACCCGTGGACCCTGTACAGATCTTCTCCTTGAGTATTTTTCACAGCCCTGCTCTGCTGTCCTTCCCCACTGTCCTGCTGTAGTTGAGACCTGGGCATCATCTCTAATCTGGACAACTGAAGTGGTTTTCTTTTTTTTTTTTTTTAATTTTATTTTAAAAGGGAGTAAAATTAAACACAAAAAAACAGAACGGGACATAAGAAAGCATAAATTTCAAAGCTAGACAACCAGAGATCTTCACTATCTGTCATATTGTCTCGTTTTCTTCCACATGGTTGACCTTATCTTTGCATATGGGGAGCTCATACTAAATAACATAGCCAATCTTTTCACAAGATGTGTAGTTCACTGGCTCCCACTTGCTAAGCAGGGGGGAGGGGGAGAGGAACACTGGACAGGGGACAATGACATGAGATGTCTGATGCTCAGCCCACACGCCGGCAGGATCATAGCCGCCCCCCAGAGAGGGGAGGAGATCCTTGTTCTCCTGACACCTCGAGTCAACCTTACAGTGCAGGTCCTGACGCACCAGGGTCTTTCTCCTTCGGGTCACCGAAAGTCTGCCACACTCTCAGCTGTCCCCCAGAGAGGGGAGAAGCTCCTTGTTCTCCCCACACCCCAAGTCAACCACACCATGCAGGTCCCGAGGCACCAGGGTCTCTCCCCTGCAGGCCCCCTAAAGTCTGCCATACTTACCTGCTATTTCTTTCTGATGAATTGACCATTCCATTTCCAAAGTTCTGAAATGGCCAACAGACCACAGAAAGAATTCTCTTTAGGCTCCTGTTTGAAATCAGCAGCTACAGCAATCTGCTGGCCTTGCTTCAGGGCCATCTGAAGTGGTTTTCTATGTTCCAGCCTTCATGCTTAGCTGCCTCCAGATGATTCCCTGTGTGATTGCCAGGATTAGCTTTCTAAAGCAGAAATCTAATCCTGTCATTCTACTGCTTAAATCTCCTTAGTGACCCATCTCATTTGCAGAAAAAAAAATCCAAACTCCATGGTCAGAATGTAACAGCCCTCAGGATCTGACCCCTCCCTGTACTTTTCATGCCGCCAGTCTTGTTTTTCTTGGTTATTTGTCAACTTCCATGTTGCAGTGCATGGATTGGACGCAGGATGTGTGTGTGCTAGACAAGGGCAGTTCCACTGAGCTACAAATGTAGCTCAGCCTCTTCTATTTTATTTGGATAGTCTCCTTACCTCGCCCAAGCTGGCCTTGAACTTGAATCTTTTTTTTTTTTTTGTACCAGGAATCAAACTCACAACCTCGTGCTTGCCAAGCAGGCACTTATGCTGCTGAGCTAAATCCCCAGCCCCTTGAACTTGAATCTTTGTGCCTCAGCCTCAGTCTTGTTTCTGATCTGTGTCTTTGTACAAGTTCTTTTCTTTCCCTGGAATTCCTTTTTCTTTGTCTCTTATCTCCCTGGCAAATTTTCACTCCTTCTTTAAAGACTGACACAAGTAACATTTCTTCAGTGAAGCTTCTCTCAGGGCTGCTAGTCACATACAGATACACAGTCCTTTGTACCTCACTGCCACTTAATAAATCATCACTCACAGCAACTTCCATGTTGCAGTGTGATTTCCTGCTTATTTTATGCTTTCTCTACTAGACTGTGAGTTTCTTTGAGAGCAGTGAGTATGTCTTTTCCTCTCAGAACTTTAGCACCCAACACAACGCAGGTATGCAGCAGGGATCTGGGAAACATTTGCTGAGTAAGTGAAGGGTCTCCTATGATCAGCACCTATTTCACATGATCATTCTTTCATTCTAACCTACACAGCCAAAGCTGGCCCTGTGGTTCCTGGATCACGTGGTCATTCTATGAATTGTTTTGTTTCATTTAATTTTAATTTGTTTTATTTTTGGAAGGTAATCATTCACCATATTCAAAATTCAAAAGGTAAAAAAGGTTATTTAGAGAAAATGTTTCTCCTCCCAGTGCCTTCCAGCCACACAGTGACCCCCACAACAATTCTAGTTTTATAAAACTTTTGTCACAGAAATGGTATTACACGAGTCAAATGAAGTCTCTCCTCCTTTAAAAAAGGTGATGGTATTACACACTGTTCTGCACTTTGTTTTTTTCATTAATAATACATCTTTTTTTTAATAATACAGCTTGAGCATGGTGGTACACATCTGTAATCCTACTCTTCTGGGAAGTTGAGACAGGAAGGTTGCAAGTTCAAACCCAGCCTGGACAATTTTATAATATAGATAACTAGATCTGTCTAAATATATATTTGTGTGTGTGTGTGTGTGTGTGGTACTGAGGACTGAACCCAGGTCCCTCATATTGAGCTACATTTCCAGCCCTTTTTTATTTTTTATTTTGAGACAGGGTCTCACTAAGTCACTAAGTTGCCCAGTCTGGGTTCAAACTTGAGATCTTTCTGCATCAGCCTCCCAGAGGGCTGGACTATAGGCATGTACCACTGTACTTGACCCTTCATTTTTAATAATACTATGTATTAATCTATATGTAGATGAACATATTACATTGTTCTCTGTGTTTCCTGAATTTTGGCATTTGGATTGAGAAGCTTGGAGTTGTATTCTTCCATCAGGGTGCATGTAATGTCTAGTTACCTCTTTGTGGTGTTGGCAGCTACTGATCATCTATTAATTAATTGAGGGTTGCAAAATGCTGATTTTCTAACAATACTGGTCATTTTTTAAAGTATTAATTCAAATACTAATATGAAAAAATAGTTCCGTCATTTACCACTCAGTTAGCTGGAGGTATCATTTATCTAGTGTTATAGATTAAAAACTGGTGGTCAACTTAACACCAGCTGAATTAAATCAGTAGGGTGCTGAGCATACATGGTCCACCTGAGGAAAGTTGCCAGCATAAATAGAGACATGGAGAAGGAGAAGCTATGCGTTGAGGCATTGTGGGTTCTCCTACATGTTGCTGTTTGAGCTGTTGGTTCTCCTGGAGAAGCTCTGGTCCTTACATTGAGCACTGCTTCCTGGCTCTGGAGGGGAAGACGTGTGCCGCTTAATCTCCAGGATGAACTCATCATACTGGCTTCCTGGCACGGACTCGACTGTGCTTATCGTCAGAGCTCAGGACCTCCATGTCGCTGAGGATGGTTGTGTTACTTTTCAGGGCAGCCCTGGTCTTTGTTGTGAGTGTGACTTCTCAGCTCCAGGATAGAACCCTCAACCTATCAGCACAGCTCCTTCACTCTCCTGGTGTAGACTTCCTAGCTTCCACCTTTGTGCCTTCCCAGCACAGATCCATAAAAGAGACTGGTGTGAGTCCTTCTTGTGGGCTCTAGACCTCCCACTGGACTCGTGGGATGCATTGTCATGGGCTCTGGGTCTTCATCTGGATTCATATAGGACATTGCTGTGGGATTTAGGCCCTTGGCTGAATATTCTATGTCTTTGGTGTTGTGGATAGATTTCCTGCATTTTTTTGTGTTAACTCTGGGTGACCATCATAAAAATAATATTATAAACTCCATGTCCTGATTCCGGTTGTTCTCCCAACCCCTGACTACAACATATAGGAAAGGCAAGATAAATAATTGATTTTTCCTCTTCCTTTTATTTACTATTTAAAAAAAAAAAAGAGTTGGTTACTATCCTCAATGGTCATTTTTTACACTTGATCTTAGCCAAAAGGTGGAGAAGCATTTGGTTACTTTTTAAAGAGCACCTTTATGAGGGCTGGGGATTTAGTTCAGTGGCATAAGTGCCTGCCTTGCAAGTGTGTGGTTATGAGTTTGATCCCTGGTACTGACAAAAAAAAAAGCCTTTATGAACTCATAACTAAACATATTTAATATTCTTCAATTTTTTTTTTGAAACAGGGTCTCACTATGTAGTGTAGGCTCACCTTGGCTATGTAGCCCAGGCTGGCCTTGAACTAAGGCAATCTGCCTGCCTCAGCCTCCTGAGTGCTGGGATTACAGGTATGTGCCACCATGCCTGGCTATTTTTCAATTTTCGATCCAGTGCAATTTTTTTTTTCAATATAGGGTCTCACTGTGTAGCTCAGTGAATTCACAATCTTGAATTCACATTCTTCCTGCCTTAGCCTCACAAGTGCTGGGATTACAGGTATGAGCATGATAATGGCCAGCTCTTATCTTTTTTTTTTTTTGTGCTGGGGATCGAACTCACGACCTCGTGTTTGCCAAGCAGGCACTTAAGCCGCTGAGCTAAACCGCCAGCCCCTGCCAGCTCTTATCTTTACTGATGCTTAAATTTTCTTTTTGAGGGGGAGGAGCAGTGGAACTGTTCCAGTTATCTATTGCTTCATAACAAGCCACTCTTAAATTAGCGCCTGAAATGACAGTTTTTCTCTTTCCTGGTTCTATAGGTAGACTGAGCTCAGAGGTCCCTCAGGCAAGAACAGTTTCCAGGCAGGTGTCAGCTGGGACTGCAGTCACCTCAGCCTGATGGGGCTGGATGTCCTCCATGGCCGGCAGCTGATGCTGGCTGTCAGCTGGGCTGCCGACTGTTTTCATGTGGCCCCACCACGGGTGCTGGGCTTCTCACAGCTCAATGACTGGGTTCCTAGGAGCATCCCAAGAACAAGCATTCCAGGTCAGAGAAGGGCTATTCTTGAAACTGGCACAGTGCCACTTCCACCATTTTTTAAAGACAGGGTCTTGCTTTGTAGCCCAGGCTGGCCTTGGACTGACAGTTATCCTTCTATCTCAGTCTCCTGAGTGCTGGGATAATAGATGTGTGCCACCACGCCTGGTGCTTCCACCATTTTTTATTAATCTAAGTAGTCATAAGGTCCACCTACATTCAAGGAGATGGAAAAATAAATGCACACACATGTGTATGTGTATGCTGCTCGGGATTGAGCCTGAATTCATGGCCTTACACATCTGCAAATGCTCCACCACTGAACTACTTCCCCAACCATTCTCTAAATTGACCAGATTGGCCTTAAAATTGTGTGTCTCCTGTCTTAGCCTCCAGTAGTTGGGATTACTGGCATGCACCACCACACCCAGCTGTGAATCACTACTTTTTGAGAGGGGACTGGCAAGATCATATTGCAAAATTTGTCAGGTGGGGGGGATACTGCTGTGGTTATCTTTGCAAAATGTAATCTTCCCCAGTCAGCCACTTCAGGTTGGTTCCCAAATCTGATATGACTTTATTGGTTTTTGATGGCTTCTTTGCTATCTTATACAACAAGAAATACTAGGTTTGACTTATTTTCTTCCTCAAATCAGCCATTTCTCCAAGAATCCCTAGTTCCTCTCAGTAGCTCCATCCCTGTAAGTATCTGTTGTCTACAGGACACTGGCCACCTTCACGGGGTACCTTGGTGGCACTCTTGCTTCACATTGCAGAGTGGAAAGACTCCTAAGGCCAGAGACTCAGCATTAGAACCTAAGGGGAAAGGGCTGTCAGCTATCCAGTAGCCAGCTAAATATACTTTCCTTTTTCACACAAATGCCACTTGGCCAAATCTTAACTCTCTGCTTCCCACCCAGTATTTTTTTTTTTAATTTTTATTTTTTGTACCGTGCATGGATCCCGCCCAGTCTTTAGCTAAGGACTTGACCGAGGCTGAGGAGCAGTACGCCCATGCCCTGCGCAATCATCTGCACAACGTTGACCAGCTCTTAGCCTTGCAGAGGCGCCGGCTCAGCCTCCTGGAAGAAAGTTACAACATGGAGCTGGAGGCCCTAACCACAGAGTTTGAGACAGAAAGGTATGGGAGGGCAGTGAGAAAATAGGGAAGACTGAATCCATGGGAGAACCCAGAGACTGTGTGAAGGGGCTGCTTGTAAGCATGAGGCCAGGACGGGGACATCCCACATCCCACTTTGATTATGACCTGAGCCCTGCAGAACGGAGCCCAAGTTTCTTCCAGATGAACCTGGGTTTAGCCTGCAGCCTCACTTCCCTGCATTCCTGCCAGGCCCATCTATGTGCCTCTGCCACCTATTTTCACCTGTCAAACCTACTTCATTGGCAGTGGACAGGGCAGTGAATTTGTACTTGTAAAAATGTCTGTGTAATCTGAATGTATCACCTCTTCAGCTATCGAAATAAGGCCAGTGTGGTGATGCACACTTGTAATGCCCACACTCCAGAAGGCGGAGGCAAAAGGATCACAAGTTCAAGCCTAGCCTGGGCATTTAACAACTTAGCAAGACAATGCCTCAAAATTTAAAAATTAAGAGGCTGGGAATACAGCTCAGTGCATGGGCCTTGATACTGAAAAAAAATTTTTTTTTTGTTTTTTGGTCTTTTTGAGACAGTCTTACTCTGCAGTTCAGGCTGGCTGTGGGCTCACTTTGTGGCCTCAGCTGGTCTTGAACTTGCAACGATCCTCCTGTCTTAGCTTCCTGAGTGCTGAGATTACAGGAATGCGCCACCACACCTGACTAAAAATAATTTTATTCATTCCTTCTTGTCCTGAAACAACAGAGCCCTCCTTCCTCTATTCTATTAGTCCTTCAGAGTTGGTACTTTTCACATAGTTTTATTACTGCTGCCCGAACCATTGCTATTGGTCCGTATGTTCCAACCACTGGAGCAGGGACAGTGTCTTATCCCCAACAGGAAGACAATCACTGAGCAGCACGAGAAGGAGATTCGCTACCTGCAAGACGTTTTCATGGCCATGGAGCAGAGCTACATGGACTCTGAGTACGAAAGCAAGCTGGAGTTCCAGAGCCTGTGGGATGATCTCAAAAACAAGGTATGGAGGGGGAGTGCAGTGCAGGAACTTGGAGAGAAGTGAGACAAAAACTGCTCAAGGATACGAGTCAAAGGAGAGGCCCGAAACCAACACAGCCAATAGAAGTCAGTGCCACTACAGGTGTCCACAGTGTTCTTTGTAGTTTTGTGAAAATTGGTCAGAAGCCAGCGTGGTGGTGGTGCACACTTGTAATCCCCACACTCTGGCTGAGGCAGGAGGATCATAAGTTCATGGCCAACCTGGCCAACTTAGTGAGAACCTGTCTCAGAACAAAACAGAAAACAAAAAGGGCTGGGGGATGTAGTTCAAGGCTCCCTCTATTCCATTCCCAATACCAAAAACAAGTGGATGAGGTTGGTCATGGAACTGAAAGGCACTGATAGCATTATTCTAAGTATTTAATATTTGGGGGCATTACCTAGAATTTAGAAGAGAAGCACTTTCTACGACTACAACTGGAGAATATAGTAGAAGGTCTGTGGAAAAGGTTCCAGGATGCACTCAAGAGTTACACTGATGCCACAGAGGACAGAAGGATTGCCTTTGAGACTCTGAAGGTGAAGGATGAGAAAAGCTCCAAAGAGATTGAAGCACAGATGAAAAAAATACAGAAATTACAGGTTAGCACGGTCCACCAGAAATACTGCTCCAAACTGACCAGGTCTCATCACCCATCTCTGGGCCGGGGGGAGGTGACTCACTCAGATTTCAGTCTCACCACCCTCCTGTGCACCCTGTGTGTCTGGGCCCACACTGGCCCCATTCTCCAACTCTTCTGTCCATCCAGGAGGCCATAGCTGTTTCAAAAGGCAAGATCATGCTACATAGCCGAGAGAGTGAAGATCAGAACCAGTATATCCGCAACGATAAGGAGTTGGTCCTTACACAGCTGCGAAAACTTAAAGCCCAGAGGACTCAAGCACGGGGAATATCCCAGGAGAACTTAATCAAACTCACCCGGGAAAGTAACGCCACTCTCAAGGCACTGAGAAAGATTGTTGATAAGGTAACCAAGGGAGGTAGGCACGGTGGCACACGCCATAATCCCAGAACTAGGGAGGTTGAGGCAAGATGACTGCAAATTTAAAAGGGAACTTAGCAAGACAGTCAAAAAAGAAGCAGTGGGGCCAGGGATGTAGCTCAGTGGTAGAGCACCCCTTGGGCTTGATTTCCAGTACCAATAAATGAATACATACATACATAAACAAATGAGGTCATGAGGGCAGTCAGAACAAAGCCAAGGAAACTAGTGTAAGGAGAAAGGGATCTGGAAAGGTAGAGAAGGGTTTCCCTTACTGCCTACTTTTCCTAAGAGGATACTTTAGATTGCTTTTTTTATTCCATCCTCTTACATTTTATTTTATTTTATTTTATTTTATTTTATTTTATTTTATTTTATTTTATTTTATTTTTATTTCTCCCCTTACATTTTAAGTGAAATAATAATGAATGAGTTAATTCTATAATCAGAATTAACTGGGACAGAGCTTGGCACATGATAAACACTGCACGTTAGGTGCACTTACTATTGTTATCACCCATTGAATGAGCTTTCCTGGGTTCAAGCAGGTGATTTGATTCCACTGTTTCTCCCTCTCACCCGCTTCCCTAATTTGTCCTCACCCATTTTCAACAGGGTGAAAAGATTCTTAAACTTGCTGAAATATGTAGGAAATTTGAAACCGAGGAAGAGAAAGTTCTGCCTTTTTACTCATCAGTCTTGACTCCTGAGGAGCAGGAGACTGAGATGCAGGATGCAGGTGAAGAGCTGACCAAAGAGCTTGCACAGGTACACTGGGGGAGGACAGCAGCAGCATTTGCTAGAGGGGCGGGTCCCGCTGCACACCTTCCCCTTCTACTTCAACCCTAGGTGATGGCAGACTACAGAGGGATGGAGAATTTCTGGAAAAGGTACAATAAAGTGAAACTGGAGCAACTGAGCCTCCGGCACAGACGAGCCCAGCTGTTAGAGACCAACAGGAAGCTGCGGGAGATGCTCCAGCAGTACTTGGATGGCGTCTCGGTGAGTGAGGAAGTTCTGAGCCAGCTCAACCCACTGTTCATAGTCAACTATCGGAGCAACTTGCCTCAGCCCTTGTCCACACCAATGGCCCAGTCAGGCAACAGGCGACCCCCAACCACTCACAACATTGTTGAAGCAGCCCATGTGATCTCCCACACCCTGTGATGCAAGCAGGAAGTCTTTTTCCAATCCCAAAATTTTGTTTCTTGGGCAACCCGAGTGCTTTGCTACTAAAAACATTACAGAATTTGTAGTTGCTTATATTTATGCCACATTAGACAGAGCAATCTATTTGGAAGACACTAGGAATACCACAGTCCCAGGGTGCAAAGCCAGGCAACTACTGGGAGGCTCATGCCCAGCGAAGCACAGCTGCATGGAGTTGTGGCACCATAAGGATCTAGAAATGATATGGGCAGACTCCAGACCAGGTCCTTGGGGAAGACAGGACAGCAAGGGGAAAAGGTCTAGGCCTCCAGCATTACCCTAGGTTAGATCCATGTCCAGAAAGCCTTTTTTCTGAGCCCTTCGCCTTATTCCCACTTATGAAAGCAAACTCAGAAAAAAGTATCAGGTGAGAATGCAAAGAGGTTTTTTTTTTTTTCAATTACTATTATTTATTATTTCTTTTTACTCTTGTTTCGTTTCTCTTCCTTGAGCTTCTTTTTGGAGACTTTAGGTTGGCTGGCCTTTCTGTATAGGTGATACCCAATGAGGCCCAGGAGGGCTGGCACCATGGCCATGCCTACCAAAGGCAAAATGCCCTTCACCAGCTTTTGCCAGTAGTTGGCTCGGATCAGTGCAATCAGCTCCACGTCATACTGTACCACTGCATCCGCTGGAGAAGCAGAGGGAGGTGAGGGTTAGGATTTTTGTGCATTTTATCCAGGGCTGTGAATCTGAATAAAAATAGGGAAGGGGGGGCCACAGAAACATGAACCGTGAAGCTGTGGTGTTAAGCCCCTGAGATAAAGGCAGAGGAGGGTTATGAACAGTCTCGTGACTCCTAACCCACTATACATAGGGTTTGGTTCCAGTGACAGGTCTCTGACACACAGGAAAACTTCGAAGGTGCAGGAATAGGAAACATACAAGTTCTCCATTTTCAAGTGAAAGAATCCTCAACACTAACTGACCCCCCTTTCCAAACAGCCACATGGATAGGATCTCTGCAGGGCTGAAATTAAATTTAAACTAGACATCTTTTACAGTCCACCAACCAGTGAGCATACTCAGTGTGATTATTAGAAAGGTGTTCTGTTGGGTGTGGGGCATGTGCCTATAATCCCAGCATTTGGGAGACTGAGGCAGGAAGATCACTGTGAGTTCAAGGCCAGCCTGAACTGCATGGTGACTCAAAAAGACAAAACTGAACCAAACCAGGTGTTTTGACACTAGAGTTGGGGAAAAAGAAGGAACGATTGAAGAAGAAAAGGGGCATGTATAAGAGGAGCCAGTGAAGGTGAGGTACAAACAGAAGTAAACAGCTGGGCATGGTGGTGCATGCCTGTAATCCTAGCACCGAGGACGCTGAGGCAAGAGGATCACTGTGTAAGTTTGAGGCCAGCCTGGGCTACATAGTGAGTTCAACACACACACACACACACACACACACACACACACACACACACACAGCTTCTGCTTAGTCTCCTTGCGGTTTTCCAGGCCTCCTGTGCTGCTGGAACTAGAATAATAATTATGCTGCTAGTGTTCTGTGGAGTAAAACACATTTTGGCTAAAGAACACTTGTTAAAAACAAGAGAAATCTTGGGAAATCTGTCCAGTCTCATCCCTACAAGACATCAGCAATGCTATAGATGAGAGCTTTTTTTTTGATAACAGGAATTGAACTTAGGACCTTGCACTTGCCAGGCATGCATTGTGCCACTGAGCTTTTAAAATTATGGGCTAGCCATAATTACAGGTGGTGGACACCTGTAATCTCTCACTCAGAAGGCTGAGGCAGAAGGATCATTTCAAGTATGAGGGCAGTTTGGGTTACACAGTGGGCTCAAGGCCAGTCTGAAGTATACACAGCAAGACTCTGTCTCAAACAAATAAATAGCTAAGGGCTGGACCTGAAATTTAGAGATTTTTTTTTAAAAATTTTGAGTTCCTAGGCTGCTCCAGGAGGAGTAGTATAAGCAGCAGCCCCACATGGCTCAAGCAGATTTTTCTCAAAAGCTGCTACTGGTCATAGGTCAATCCAGTGACCTTAACAGGTTTTATATCTGTAGTCTCTATTGGTGATCTGAGGAGGAAAAAGTGGCCCTGCAGAAGGAGGCCCCAGCCAATGCTGTTCCCAAACATGATCTAGACCTTCTCATGCTTCAGAAAGAGTTGCAGTTCCTTATAATTCTTAGGGACTGGGTGTTTTGGTGGCCTAAGAGAAAGGCCTCATCAGATTACCTGGGATAGATGGTGGCAATCCCCGTTTTCCGTAGGCCAAGTGAGAAGGGATGACTGCCCTTCGCTTCTCTCTGAGGAAAGGAACGTGCGTCACAGCAAGAGGCAGTGGGCCAGCTGCTTTGGTCCCAGAGGCTCCACAGCAAAGCCCCAAATGTGATTGCTTCCACCTGCAGACCTATCAGGTTGGCCAGTAAAAGTGTCCTTCTCCCCAAACTTCCCAACAAAACCAACAGCCAGAGAGGTCCAGAGGCTCTGGATGTCCTCAAGGGTCTCACTGGTCTGGACCTGTTGGTTGGTAGCCAGGGCTTTTTACCTCACATTCTCCTGCCTCCTGGAAAAGTAGGGATGGCAGAGAAAGCCTCTACCCAGGCAAAGGAATACCCAGGGCCAGCCCTGCCCAGATACTCACCCTACACACATGTCTAGAAGGCTCTGCTCCAGACCTTGAGAAAGAAGACATAACTCAACTGCAAGCTGCCCACGTTCCCCAAATTCCCCAAAAGGAAGATCTAAGGTGCCACCCTGTCCATCATTTGAGCTTTGCCCAGGTTGTCAAATTTCTGGCATCCAGTGGGGTATGGGGCAAAGAGGAATATTAGAAGTGGGGTTTGGACCGTAAAGAGACAGCTTCAACATCCATCCCGAGGGTCTTACTCATTCCAGAGAGCATTTCCAGGGCAGCTTTTGGGTTAAAGAATAAGGAAGGGCTTAGGTGGGAAAGAAATGGAATGAGAGAAGCAGGTCACATACCTGGAATCACCTGCTTTTGGCCAAGTTCTATAACCAGAGGGTCTCTGCTCAGAGAGGTATCAATAATGCGTCCATCTACCAAGCTGCCCTGGGGGGTAAGAGAGCGTCAGGAGCAGCACCTTGTAAGTAGTATGGTACCTCTCCTTTCCAGCGAGCGGACAATACACATCTGGACCGCTGGGTGGCGACAATCCCCTTAAAGCAACCGCCTAACAACCCCCATCCTATCCCCACCCTGGAGCTGAGAACAGAACCCCCCGAAGGGCTAGCGCTTCTTGGAGCTCAGAGCGTGCTCGTCCACCTTCCTTTCCTCAGTGCCCGCGAGGAGCTGGCGGAAAAGCGCCCAGGGAAACGGGCAGGGAGGAGGAGCGCCCCTCCCCCCGCCACGTGCTCGAGGACCCCGGAGCCTGAGTTTCTGCCCCCAAACCGCTTGCCACGTGTCGGAGTCAAGGCTGACGTGTTTCAGCGGGGCGCCGCCTCCTCCAGGCTCCGCCCGGCCCCTCGCCTCCCGGCCCTCACCGTGTAGTGGATGTGAAGCGTGTCTCCGAAAGCAGCGGTTTCCGCACACGGCTCGGGGGGCTCCACCTGCGATCGGACTACAAGGGTCACGGATGCTCCTCCAAAGATCCAGTGCTGTCCCCTAGACCCAGCACCCCCCAACTCAGTTCCCGCAATTACCCTCCTCCTCGCCCCCAGGTTCCTTTGACCCCGGTACTCCCGGCAAGTCCCTGCCCGTGGGGACCCGCGGGGGCTGGGAACCGGGACCATCTCCTCACCAGCGTCTCCACTTGGAGGGTCCGGACTGGACTTTCGGTTTCGGACCCAGCCTCGGCCCGACACAGCGCCCCACTGAGCAGCAGGAACAGCAGGTGGAGCGGCGAGAGTGAGGGGCGCAGGATCATGACTGGACGGAACGGGTCACCAGCACCAGGACAGCTGCTCGGGCAGTGGCGATTAGGACAGCGTTTCCTCGGCCGCCAGGCCTGACTGGACGGGACCCGGCGGGTCGCAAGGAGTGAGCTCCTCCTTCTTACAGCCCTTCCTCCACCTTGTCCCCACCTCCTCGTGGGAGGAGGCCGCGGTAAGCCCTCCCTACCCGCTGAGATCTGGAGGTCGCCACAGATTCTGATCAGCCGGTCAGTTAGCCATTCTGTGCTACAGGAGGGGTTGACCCATAATAGCAGCCATTTACTGTGTGCATACCTCCTGTATGCAGATTAGCCTCTAGCCCTCAAAACTACCTTGAAAGATAGGCATAACTGTTCCCATTTTACACTTAAGGAACAGAGAGAAGAATGTGCAAGTTGCTTGTCCAATGTCATCAAGCTGGGTGGCCAAGGCACAGGATTCAAACCCAGTTCTGTCTTGAGTTTCTTCTAAGATATGTCTCTCCACACCACCCTGGCAGTGTCTGGCTCTGTCCAGCTTATAGTTGTCCAAGAGGCATTCCTCTCCCTCCTGCCCCTTGCAGCTTGAATTTCTGGAGGTTTAGATCCAAAAGAAGGGTGGTAGCTGTCCTAGCCCTCTGCCCTTGGAAAGCTAACTGGAAAGCGCAACAAGTTATTTTCCTGTAAGAACAGGATGGGGGGGGGTCATTGGCCTTCGTTTGACACTACCATTTCCTTTGTTTTTATCAACAACCTTTGCAAAAGAATGCCACATATAACCTTCATGGTTGTGAGGGCTTTGACTTATTTTAGGTGGTTCTGCCAGTCCTCTTTTGCATGATTTAAACCCTTAATGAGCTCAGACTTTGGTACCCAGATTCTGCTTACTCAACAGCTCTCAGCAAGTTCACTATCACTAATCTAGGGCTGCTTCCCAGGCCTGTTGTCCTTAGCATCTCTGGGGCATCACAACTCCGATGCTCTCACAAGCTCCAGACAAAACTGCCTACTGGACATCTCCTTCTGTATGTCTGGCCAATGCCTGAGACTTAAATGCAACACATACTCATTCCTCTTGCTTTCATCTTAGCTGCAACAGCCTGGGCTTCCCTCCCAATCTCCTTTCTGATGCAGATCTAGTAGCATCCTGTCTTCTTTTATTTCCCACATCCAACCAATCTCCTTTGGATTCTTCATGGCCCTCTCACTCTGTCCATTCCCATGGCAACCACAAATTAAAAACCCTGTCTTTCTCTTTGGGAAAAAAAAAAGGCTGAGCACAGTGGTGCATATCTGTATTCTCAGCTACTCATGAGGCCGAGGCAGGAAGATCACAAATTCAATCCCAGCCTGGGCATTTTAGTGATTTAGCAAGACCCTGACTCAAAATAAAATTTTAAAAGGGCTGTGAAGCTGAGTGTGACAGGACACACCTATAATCTCAGTATTTGGGAGTCTGAGGTAGGAGGATTACTGTGAGTTTGAGGCCAGCCTAGATTACAGAGCCAGACCCTGTCTCAAAAAAAAAAAAAAAAAAAAAAAAAAAAAGGAAAAAGGAAAAGAAAATAAAATGCTGTGGCCAGCCTTGGTGGTGCATACCTGTAAATCCAGCACACAAGTGGTGCAGGCAGAGGATCACCACAATTTTAAATATAGCCAGGGCTACATAGTGAGACCCTGGCTCAAAAATCCAATCAATCAATCAATCAATCAATCACTTAATCCAAATAAAGGGCTAGAGATGTAGCTCAATAGTAAAGCATTCTTAAATTCAAACTCGAGTGCCACCCTCCCAAAAAAAAGGATGTGACAATCTAAATTCTAGCTAATCAGATATAAACAGAAATGTTGGAAATAGTCTTAAATTTCCAGAAGACTCCTTGAAGGGATTAATTTAGCTAAGAAGTGCCTCATGTGTTTATCACACTCCCTCCAATCATCTCCCTTCATTGTTTCTACCACTTGCAATGTATTTTATTTTTTGGTACTGGGGAATGAACTCAGGACCTTGTGCTTGCCAGGCAGGCACTGTCCTGCTGAGCTAAATTCCCAGCCCACTACCTGCAACGCAGATGAGATGGGGCCAGGGATTCAGCTCAGCAGCTCAAGCACGAGGTCATGAGTTTGATCCACAGTATCAAAACAAAACAAAAACAAGAAAAACCTGGGAGCCAAATAAGTCTTCATTCCTTATGAATTACTTAGCCAATGGCACTGTTATAGCGACAAAAATAGAATGTACATGAATTACTCTAGTCTCCAGTCTCTTACATTAGACCATGAGGATGGAAGCTACTTCCCACAGTGATGAGTTGTAAAGGAAAAAGTCTGAGTCTCTAATAATTGAGAGCCTCTGCACCAGTCTCTGGACTGCCATCAGGTACTTTTTTTGTTTTGGCTAGAGCCCAGGACCCCACATGCTAGACATGTGGCTCACCACTAAGTCCCATTCTCTGCCCATCAGGCACCTTTCTTTGCTTGGTTTTGAGACAGGGTCTTACTGTGTAGTCCAGGCTGGCCCCAAACTCCCAAGCCTCCCTCAGCATCCAGTGTTGGGATTACAGGCACACACAACGCCACACCTGGCTCCCTATCAGACATATGTATGTGTAGTATGTGGATTGAACTCAAGCCTTTGCATTGCATTGTTTCCGTCCCTTTTTATTCTCTGAGACAGACTCTTGCTAAATTGATACACTGTCCAGCCTAGGCTGAAATGTACAATCTCCCTGCCTCAGTCTCCCAAGTAGTGAGTAGCAGGGATTGTAAGTATGCACTCCTGCACAACCCACTGGACATCTCTTAACTGATACAGAAACAAACTATCATTACTTGGGATGCTGAGGCAAAGGATTGTTGAGTCCAAGGCTATCCTGGACTATATAGATAAGCAAGACCCCATCTTCAGGAAAAAAAAAAACTATTGCTTTATGCTACTCTGTGCAGTTGTATCTAGTTTCGATCATGTCACCTATCCACTAAAAGCCTGCCGTGGCTCAACACTGCCCAATAAGTAACACTGATTCCACAATATGCCAATTAAAAGCTTTGTCATCCAGTCCTAATCTACTTTTCTGATCTTTTATCCTATTAAGCTGAAAGCTTTTTGGAGACAAGAACCTCATGTTTTTCATTTCTGTATTCACTGTTTATATCGGACATGTGAACACTACTAAATGCAAAAGGACTGAGTCCAGTCCTCCTCCTGCTGACTGCAGTCTGGCACCAGATGAGCCTGCAGTGTTTCTCTTTCTGTGCCCTTGTTCATGCTTGATTTTCACCTGCCACACATCTCCTCTGTGGAATCCCCATTCTCCTCACAGTGGCTTCCCCACTTTTTGAACATCAGGTGCACTCTGAGGGACACTGAGGAGGAGAACTTGTCTTACTCCTTTTCTCTCTCCCCAAGAGTCAGCTCACTGATAGCAAGGACAAGATTGTGATCATGCCTGGAGCCTGTAAGTGCTTGCTGTACAACATTCTTCAAATTGCAGATGACAAATTTTTTTTACTTTGTATAAATTATACTATGAAATGAGGATCTATTAAGAAGATAGTGAGGTGGTGTGGTGCAGGCCTGTAACCCCAGCACCCTGGGGAGCTGAGGTAGGACTGCAAGTTCAAACCCAGCTGAGCAACTTAGTAAGATTGTCATAAAGTAAAAAATGAGTGTATTTAGGGTGAGATGTAGCTCAGCACGAAGGTCCTGGTTCAATTTCTAGTGCCAGAAAAAAAAGATAAATATGCTAATTAGAAGATCTCAAAAAACAAATGTATATACTCTTAAGTAAAAAAGCAAATAGAATAATATATATGTGAGCCCATTTATATTTTAACTCTTCCCAAATGTGGGTACATGCATATACTTGCAAAATCACAACTTCAAGCCCAGCCCAAGGAATTTAATGAGACCCTGTTTCAAAATAAAATATATAAATTATTTATATACAATTATATGTAATTGTATATAAATAATATATAAAATCGTAAAGAGACAGAAAGGGAGAAGAAAGACAAATCAAGGTATTTTATGTTCAGGTACAAAATCCCTATGATGAGTGTGAACACTGTGTATACCTAAGTTGTACCAATAAATTGGGCCGGGGATTTAGCTCAGTGGCTTAAGCGCCTGCCTAGCAAGCGTGAGCTCGTGAGTTCGATCCCCGGTACCAAAAAAAAAAAAAAAAAAAAAAAGTTGTACCAATAAATTTAATTTAAAAAAAAGAGAGAGGAGGGAGGGAAATTGGAAAGATGCAGTATACACTCCAAAAGCTGTTGAGGATACTTAGGTTTGGGGAAAGAGTAGAAAGAGAACAAGTTTTGCAGGTTGTTCTGTATATTCATGCATTGTTTGGATCTTTTACAATAAAATTTTGATTATAAAAAATTTTTAAATAAATACAATATTAAATAGACAAGATACGTAACAATGCAAGGGAATGTGCAGGAGATGTTAGGGAGGGCAATGAAACCCTTGTGGTTAGAGAAGTTCTGGGCAGCTCTGTGGAGAGGTAAACAAGCTAGATCTTACAGTGGGCTTTTTTTTTTTTTAATTGGTACTGGGGATCAAACTCACAACTGCGTGCTCTCAAGGCAGGCACTTACGCTGCTGAGCTAAATCCCCAGCCCCGTTTTTTTTTTTTGTTTAAACAAGTGAGAAATGGGGCAAAGGCGGAGGACCAGATGTTTGGAAAAAAATGAATGGACTGTCAGGTGTGGTGGTGCAGCCTGTAATCTTGGCATTTAGGAGGCTGAGGCAGGAGGACTGAAATGAGTTAAGAGGTCAGACTGAGCTACATATCCAGACCCTGTCTCAAAAAATAAAAACAAGGATCAGATTGGCAAAAGTAACAGATTGGCCAAAAGAGGAGAGGTTATTAGAAAGGGCATTAGGGAACTGGTTGTGGAGAATCTTGAATGTTAGATTAAGGCTATGGGAACACTGAAAGCTTCTGAGCAAAGGGTGACCATGCAGACTGCTCTGACACAAGCTGACTGCAGCAGTGTCACAGATCTGAACACCAAGCAGGGCTGGGGAGGATGGCAAGGACAGAACTATTTCAGACAATACAGAACATGGCACAAGCCCACCTGGACACAGGAGGACCTGGAGCATGTGCTTTTTCCTTGGACTGGAATTAAGAACCTGAAAGAGAAAGGTGAGATGTTTCTGGGAAAAGGAGGGGACCTGGTCCAACCCTGGCTGGAGCTAGGAGTAATCAGAGTACTTGACTTGAAAGGTCTCTGAGGGCAGGTAGCACAAAACCTGCCACAGTCCTTCAGCTCCCAAGACTCACAGGGCACACACCATACCCAGCTTGGTCAACACAAGGCATTTATTCATTCTCCCATTCATTCATCAGGTCTGTGTGCCTATTAGCTACCAGATAGCAAGCAAGGCAGTTTTTTGCTTCCCCTTGGTGTTGCAGGCTGAACCGAGGCCTTGCTTGTTGTGTGGTGACAATGAGGCTCAGCCGCAGCCCCTTTAGGTCTCATTAGGTATTCATTCACCCACAAGTAAAGCAGCTACCCCTCTTTTCCCCCAAGGCTGCTCTAAGCTCTAAGAAGCTCTCATCCTATCAATGCAAGAGCTGGCAAAGGCAAAAATAATGCCTTCTTTCTCCCCTACTACCTAAAGCCAAGAAAGTGACCATCCTCATTATATTCAGAACTTAGAAAAAAATCCCTGTCGCTCTGAGTCCACAATCTAAGCCTTCCTATCCTTAGAAGTTTCTTTTAGGTACTCAACTTTTTTTTTTTTTTTTGTACTAGGGATCAAACTCACAACTTAGTGCTCGCCAGGCAGGCATTTATGCCACTGAGCCACTGGCCCCATAGATACTCAACTCTATCCCAGAATGGCTCTCAACATGTATGGGGCAGAGAGGTGGAAGTGGGAGGCGGGCAATGGTGTTGCTGGAAATAGGCTCATTCCAAGATTCCAGTTGGCTGGGCTTGACTGCCAGACAGCTATGATACCTGCTTTGTGCGGAATGGTACTGGAAGGAAGTGTGAAGCAAGCTAGTTTTGCCTTCAGTGTCCTCTCAACTTTTATCAGCTCTGAAGCCACAGTGGCTCCTGAGGGTCCAGGTACTCTTCTGCAGTTCATGATCAGTGACACACCTCTCATTTTGACAGTGGAAGTCTCAACCCATTTCCTCACTTCCGTATTTGTGACCACTGACTTCAGGGACTTTGCTCATCCTCTACCATGTTTTTAAGACTTCTGTTTCCTCTGTTCTAATTCTCTTCATTCTTCTGAGGACTTCAGGTGATTCTTACCTAACAACAACCTTACCAGCAACCAAGATCACGACACCTAATCAGAAAGAAAAACCTGCATTAGAAAGAAAAACTTGCAGGCATCTAGACTCCGTCACTTCCCAGTGATCAGTGTGATGCTGCATCTCTTCCACTTCTTGGTAAGAAAGAGACCTGGAAAGCAGCTCCTCCTGCCTGAGGAGACAACTCCCTGTGTTTAGCAGCAGCAGCAGCCAAAGACAGGGTACTTCCTTTGGGCTGGAACCACCATCCTCCAGGAATCTGCCAAAATGATTAACACAAAGGGAAAGAGGAGGGGACCCCGGTGTATGTCCTCTAGGCCTTTTAGGAAACATGGGGTTGTTCCTTTGGCCACATACATGCAAATCCACAAAAAGGCTGATATTGTAGACATCAATGGAATGGGTACTGTGCAAAGGAAAAGCCACATAAATGTTACCATGGCAAAACTGAAAAAGTCTACAGTGTTACTCAGCATGCTGTTGGTATTGCTGTAAACAAGCAAGCAGAGGATTAATGTGTGTATTGAGCATATTAAACATTCAAGAGTTAAAAGTTTTCAGAAACACATCAAAGAAAATGATCAGAATAAGAAGCCAAAGAAAGGTGCCAGCCTACCTTGCTCAGAGAAGCATGCTTTGTGAAAACTGAGCAGATTCCAGAAACTTGGGAAGGAGCTCAAGTTTCTGGAACCTGTTCCCTATGAAATCATGGCATAGGGTGGGGATGCAGCGCTGCCATTTGGCACCTAATTAGTGGCTAAGTGTTATAGGCCCTGCTCAAAAATAAAAAAGAAAAAATCATACTGAGTTTTAAGGATGGTTTTCTTAATTGAACAGGTATGTGGTGTCTTTACCTTGGAGAAACAAGTATTTGGAGCAGATTCTAGATTGTACCTAGTTCTTTGGGTCTTGTTTTTCTTGCTGAAAAACATGAGGTACCATACAGGTATATACCCAAACGGCCAAATATTTATGAAGTATTTATATTGACTTTGAAAATCCTCTAAATCACCATGGAGAAATAATGTGTCCAAACAAATGGAAGTCAGTGTATGACATTCTAGTTAAATAAACTGTTTAAAGCACTCTACTGTGGGTTATGTTCTAGTTCTGAATTGCTTTGACCATTCATGAAACACTTGGAAAACAATACTATAAAAGCATCTGTGGGCCGGGGATTTAGCTCAGTGGCTTAAGCACCTGCCTGGCAAGTGCGGGGTCGTGAGTTTGATCCCCGGTACAAAAAAAAAAAAAGCATTTGTTTTTGTTTACTGTAATAAACAAAAAATAGATTTTGGTAATATGGTTTTTTTTGGCTTTTTTTTTTTTGGTACCAGGGATTGAACTCATGATCTCACATTTGCCAGGCAGGCACTTAAGCCACTGAGCTAAATCCTCAGCCCTGGTAATATGTTAAAAAAAAAAAAAAAAAAAGACAAGGTGTCCTCTACACAGTTATTCCCCACTTCCACTGCCCCACGTGGTACACTACAAATATCCAGAGATCCCAGAGCAGCCCAAAAATGGCTCCATGATCCCTAAGTATACTCCTCTGACCCACTTTTTTTAACACAGACCTAAAAACACAAAAAGGAGTGAATAAAGTTGTTACCTTTTTGTTCTAACCAATCTAAGCACCTGATTGGGTAGTAGTGAGAACCCAAGAGCCTTCAGGTCTTCTAATTCAGTTCTGAGAAACTCCTACTCACACTCTTGTCACCGCCCCTCCATGCTGGAATGAAGGGGACAGCTTCATCTTTTATCCCACCTGGGCCAATCCAAGCCCTTCCACTGGCTTTCTGCAAGCTCCTTTCGGAAGCTCCCTGGCCCAGATTTTCCTGAAGTATACCATGGGTCTGGGTCCTTTGTCAAGAGAAGACAGGTGAGCTATTCAGGGTCTGGCAGATGGGACTGCTGCCACCAGAGGGCTCCCCTTTACCTCTTTCAGGGCATCTTACACTGAGTAATGGGGAACAGAAAGCAGTAAGGCATTTTCTTCTCCAAATGGCTCAGAGGTCAAAAAAATACCTTTCTGGCTTACCATTCAGCTAAGTATACTCCATTATCAGAGTCAGGTGAAGTTATAGCTCTAGAAGTTACTTATTAACATACAAATAAAGCTCTTGAGAAAGGTGGTCCTTACTAGCAACTTGTCACCATGAAGGACCTTGGAGGAACTAGGAGGAAGAAAAGTTCATCCGATTTTGAGAGCTAAGTGGGTACTGCTTAAAGCTATAGGGATGCTAAGACACATAGCAGGGTAATTTGAGGGTTACAAAAGGCACAAACACTGGTCTTTGCAGGTCATAGCTCATTAATAACTAAGATTCCTATTCAGTTTCAGAAGGGAAACTGAATAGGAATACACTGGTACTTGGGACTCTCAAACTTCTTTTTCTTTTTTGAATAGTACCAGAGACTGAACTCAGGGCCTCTGCAATGAACTATAGCTCCAGTCTCATCCCCTCACTCTGCTTTTTTCTTTAAGTCTTCAGTCTTCTAAATTGCCCAGGCTGGGCTCTAACTTACAATACTCATGCTTCAGCTTCCCGAGTACTGGAATTACAGGTATGCACTACCACATCCAACTTCATGAATTTATTAAATGCCTAAAACTTGTCTTTTTCCCACCTCAAAGATTAAGAAAGTAGCAGGAGTACGGCAGGCCTGCCTGTCTCACCCAGCCTAAGGGTAACACCATCCTTTCTTCACCTGGAACCAAACAATAGCAGCAAGAGAGGAATCACAGTGGTGGGAATGGGATGGGAGTGAAGGGACTTTGTGGACAAGCTCTGTTTCCACAGACTGTGTGCAGTCTGTAGATGAGGCTTAGTGTCTTGACAATGGGAACCACGTGCTGGAGTTACAGGTAATGCAAGACCATTACATGTAAGAAGGATCGCACTCATTACACTGCTCACTTACCCTTCATGCTTATTTGTAGCCGAAGTCCAGACCCAGATGCATGTGAGGACTCTAATCTATGAATGAGTTTGAACTAGAAGTAGCTGATGTGTAGAGTTTGGGAGATCTGAGAGTGGGGGTAGTACAGGACCCTACAGTCCCTGAAGTCCCTAAAGTCTACAATGGGTAGAAATATGGCTAAATTCAGTGTTAAACTCTGCAAGTAGAGGAGCAAAGTCACAGAACCATCATACTCTGGTGCCCAACTCTTTTCAACTTTCCTCTGAGATATGATGGGAAGAAATAAGCAACGGGGAGATGGGCCTAAGTTCCTCCATAACTTCACTCTCCACCCACCAAATGTGCCTTTTCCCCACTCTGATGAGGAGCAGCAGTATAGAGGGACCAGAAACAGAACTACCTTCACCATTAATCCACTGCCCCGTAGCTGCTGCATATCAAGGATGAAGGTCTGCTCCAAAGCTGCATAAAACAAGTTTAATTTCCAACCAGGGTCACAGTCATTGCGTTATCCCACATTTTGAGCAAGGATAGAGAAGGTGAGTTATTAAACATGTACAGTCTACATTCCAGAGGAGGGAAAAAGAGAAAAACCAGTTCAGAACTGCAGTTACTACTATAAACACCACAAACAAACTTTGGAGTTGGGGGTAGCGAGAGTCCCCAGGAAGAAGAAAGCTGGAACAGGAAAAGCATAAAAATTAAACCCACCTAAGGTGAGCAGGAGAGGCCATGGGCAGAAACAGAACAGAACATTCAAATTGCAAAGAGCTGTTAAGTAAATGGGAAGGTATAAACGACTAACCCTGCCCAGGGTTCTACAATGAAGTATGCAACCAAGATCGTTTGCTGCCCTCTGCTGGAAAGCCCTGGAGCAGCAGGAGGGCAACCTCCAACACAGCTTAATACCTTAGCCCCAGATTTGGCTCTGGAGGCCAACAAACTAGATAGGGGTGAGGTCTGAAATGAGGAAAACTCATCTAACTGGCATCTAACTAGGGAAAGTCAGAGAAGGAACGAGGCAGGAGAAGAGGGATAGTCCTCACCAACCATAAAAATAGAGTGGGTAATCATAAATAGGGTGTGTGTGGGGGGGGTGTTACATGGACAAACAAGCAATAGCCTTGAATAAATTGAGAAGGCAAAGGAAAGACTTTAGAGAGAAAGGCAATGGGGAAAGGCAGAACAAAATCAGAAAGTGCAAAGAAAAACTACAGAGGGAAATTTCTGTGGAGTCAAGAGGACAGAATCCATTTTAAAATGAAACAACTTTCAGCACACACACACACACACACACACACACACACACACACACACACAGGCCTAGGGAGCAAGATACCTGCACCCACCGTGTCTTAAGTATCGCATCATCAAGTAACTGGCACTGAGGGAGACACCCCTGGAACCTCTCACAGTTCAACTGGGTGGATCAGCAGTATTGATCTGCCTGCTATAAAGAGATAAGCCCCATAGAGTAGGGCATTGGACAGCCTCCTGGAAAAGGGTCCCTCAGCCATGCTGTGGGGTCCCTGGGCCCTAATCTTAGCCAAAAGGTATGGGCTGCTGTCTTGGAGCTCAGGGCGCAGCCAGCACACACAGGAGTCCAAGAACAGCCACAGCGTCACAGAAATTGCAGCAATCAGGACCCAAGCCAGGATTTCAGGGACAAGCGCCCCCTGTAGACAGGGACACAGTAGCAGCAGCTTCTGAACAACTATATAATAATGGAAGAAAGGCCCTGAAGACCACTGCATCTCATGAGCACCAACAACCACTCAGGATTCACCTTCCTTCACCCCAACCTCCATATATGGGAAGTGGGTGAGGAAGCCAGCAAAGCTGTTGGAATGGAGAAGAGGCCAGCCAGGGTGGTTTGAGGTCCTCAAAACAACAGAAAACCTTCATCCTTTAGCTCATCCTAAACTAAAAAGAGATAAAAAATTGGATAATAGGAGAGTTGATACTGAGGTCTGCTATCTTACCCCCAACTCACAGCATCTTATATCACTCAGCCCTGATTAGGCCAGCAGGGCTCCTAGAGTGAGAAAACTGACAAAGGACAAATGAAACCACCAGCCCTGAAGATCAAGGGGAGGGCATGGGAAGGGAGGAATAAAACTGATCCAGGCTTCACATTCTCCTAATAACAAAAGAGAATGAAGAGAAAAACCCAAGGCCTCCCCATGGCACCAAAACCCACTCTGGGTCCTGGGTCCCAAATACACATAGGTCTTGCTATCCCCACCTCTCCCTCAAACTCCAGAGGAACAGATCTAAGAATGGTGGGGGAGGATCTGCTGAACACTCTGGGCTGATAAGAGTGAGTGGGTTCCTCTCTCCTTCCCACTAACAAGGCAAAGCAGAACGGCATCTCCTTGGGAACAGTCATCTAGAGAGAAATGCCACCCCCTGCTCTGAGAAAGCTAGAGAAAGGGGTACAAGGAAGATGGTGGTAGAGACTCCATCATCTGTCCTGCCATCCAGGAACACCCACCTGCAGACAGAAGCAGAGGGCAGTCCTGCCTGTCCCCAAACACCTCACCTGCTTCCCTTTACCTCACCAGCATGGATGGAG
Organism: Dolichotis patagonum; assembly: GCA_004027295.1. Classification (NCBI taxonomy): domain Eukaryota; kingdom Metazoa; phylum Chordata; class Mammalia; order Rodentia; family Caviidae; genus Dolichotis; species Dolichotis patagonum. The sequence goes on along the minus strand of PVJX010003243.1, from coordinate 62,222 downwards.
CAGATAACAGGCTCCAGTGGGCAGTGAGCTGGCTGTAAGCCCTGAGCTGCACTCCACCCCCTCCCCAGCCCCCATGTATATATCTCTCTATACATGTATATACAGGCGCACACATGCACGCACACACAGAGGCCTGTGCAGTTTCCATGTACAACAGGAGAGGTTATCAAAGAAAAGGAAGACAAGAAATAGGAGAGGGGCCTGTGGTGGACTCAGATGCCAAGAGCACAGCAATCAGTGCCAAATGAAGCAAACGGAGAATATCCCAACTCACCTCCCAAAATCCAGAGGGTGAGAGAAAGAGGGGGGCCACCCCATGAAACCATAACAACCTCGTTTTAGTTTTAAATCCAGTAAATTGGAATGATTCATCATCAGGACAGCAATCGGAAACTGGTCATGTCAATGGAAAGGGGAGAGAAGGGGAGGCAGGGGAGGCAAGGCTCTGGCTGGGCATGCGGACATGATACCCAGGGCCCTGGCCACACTTGCAATGGAAAGGGGTAGGGCTGGGGTGGGGAGACAACAGGTATGTCAGGGGTGGGTGGGGTGGTCGGAAAGGGCTGTCTGGATCTCACTTCTTGTTTTTGAGCTGATTGGCCAGCCAGTCCAGGCCTTCATACAGCCCATCCCCACTGGTGGCACAGGTGGCCTGAATGTACCAGTTGCGATGACGCAGAGAATGCAGGCCCAGCTTGTCCGTGATCTCAGCAGCATTCATAGCATTCGGCAGATCCTGGAGGGTGAGGGAGACACACACAAAGGAGCCTGAGGAGCTTCCAAAGGCTTGCAGAGCACCCATCTACCAAAGAGATGAGTTCCAGCACCTTTCCCTCCTCCTCTATTTTGGGAAACCCAGAACAAGATCCAGGGCATCTACTTTGGACTTGGTCATCCTAGACCCCCAGATCCAAGGTTGTACACAGTCGTCCCACGGAGAAGCTAGAAACTAAATGCTGTATGAGACTCATAGGGAAGTGGAAAGGTGACTTAGATAGCCCAAGAATCAAATTTGTCTGACAGCAGGAGTGATGGAGTTCTAGTGAAATGTATAACAGAGAAAAGGAAAGAAAGACTTGAGGTGATATATCTACCACGCCAACCCCTGAAGATTAAATAAAGACAGGTATGGCACAAAAGTTATACAAAGAAGCCAAATGTTTGTACTTCCCAGACTTCCAAACTTGAAAGACTGACTCCTATACAATGAGCCCAAGGTCCCATGATTTCCACAACCAGGTTGGCCCCCCCTATCTTCAGGGGTGGGGGAAGTCTCACCTGTTTGTTTGCAAAGACAAGCAGCACAGCATCCCTGAGCTCATCCTCTGCCAGCATCCTCATCAGCTCTTCCCGGGCCTCATTTACTCGTTCCCGATCATTGCTGTCGACCACAAATATCAAGCCTAGGGTGGCAGAGCAGCAGAGATGACAGATGGTCTCTTCCTCCACCAACAAAAGACCACATATCCTTACACTGTTAAATAGTTGCATTCGTTTCTCCTTTTGCCCATCCCTGGCAGTTATAGCAGGGTAAGAGCTGGCTATCTACAATCAAGGCAGACAGCCACACTCTGCTTATCCCCATCCAATCCACACCAGCCCTGGGAAGTTCATCAGCCATACCTTGGGTGTTCTGGAAGTAGTGCCTCCAGAGGGGTCGAATCTTGTCCTGGCCACCTACATCCCACACTGTGAAGCTAATATTTTTATACTCTACTGTTTCCACGTTAAACCCTTTAGGAGAGGAAAAAAAAAAGAGGTCATAACACCAACAAACCAGCTAAGTGGTCAAAGTCACAACTAGGCTGGCTTCTCCCACCCCTTTCTGATCAAAGTCAAACAGGATGAGGAAATCTCATCAGGAAGTTCAGAGCTGCCTGGGTAACGTGAGCCAACCTTCCCCACTCCTTGCTCAGACAGTGGCCCAGAGCTTAGACTCAGGTCTGCTCCTGTACCTTGGCCAGCAGAGTCTGTCTCAACTAAGATGTGGAGCTGAGAGGCAGATGGAGAATGAGAGGTGAAGTATGGTCTTGAAGCTCCACATGCAGAGCAAGCTGCAGATGAGTCACATCCCCATCCATGTGGCAAATGTTCTGCCTCCCATAGGCAGGTCATAATCAGGATTGGCCCAAAGATCCAAAGCAATTCTAGGCCTCTGGCAGGAACATCAAAGCCCTTCACCTGCTTTCCAAAGAACACAAAGAACAAACCAACTCTAGTGCCGAAGGGCGAGTGTGGAGCACCAGCTTGTGGAAAGTCCTCGCATCAGGGAGGACCAGGGTAGGTGGGAAACTGGCAGCCAGGCAGCTGCTAGCAAGTCATCATTCTCTGAGGTCTACAAATTGCATGGACTTGCCTGGAGAGAAGTGGCCAGGTGGGAAGTCCAGGACTAAGCCTCCTGCCATGCCTCAGCAGCTGGCCCACAAACCAGCTGTACCCTTACCGATGGTGGGGATGGTGGTGACTATCTCCCCTAGTTTCAGCTTGTATAGGATGGTGGTCTTTCCAGCAGCATCCAGGCCCACCATCAGGATGCGCATCTCCTTCTTCCCAATCAAGCTCTTAAGAAGGTTTCCGAAGATATTGCCCATGATCACAGCAGCTGCACCCTAAGGGTAGTGGGGCCCAAGTGGAGGCAGTAGTGGTCTGGTGTTAGCCTGGTCCCTGGTATGGAGGACTTGATCCTAGGCAAAGGAAACACAAACTCATTACCACCATTTGCTTGTCACGAGTTCATATAAGTAGAATTTACTAAAGTCATAGCTGGAGTTTATCCATGGCAAATGAGAGCCCCAGGGGACTATAAATACCAAGGCCCACTCAGGCACATCTTGGGCCTTTAGAAGCAGAGACAAAGCAGGGAATGCTCAGGATCCTTGCTGTCTGGAATCTACTCTATGTCTCTGGGAAAGTACCTTTATCTTTCCAGATCTGCACCTGTAAACTCAGAGGGTTCAGCTGGGTGGTTTCTGAAGTCCCTTCAGTTTTGACATTCTATACTAAACCCCAAGGCACCGCAAGATCACTTATGCTCCTGCCTCCCCCAACCTTTCTCTAAAACTTCTGGAAAGGGTGGGAGAGGAAAGCGTGGAATGAGGAGTGGCTCTCCATGACTTCTGACAAAGTTCAGGCTTGCCAGGTTCCCAAGGTTTATGCTCCCCATTCTAATTGAGGGGCTTCTTCTTCCTTGCCTACAGTCCACAGTTCCATTTTCCTTCCACACCAGCGTAAATGAGAAGAAATAAAGACAGCAAGAAAGCCGAACTCCTGAGACAGGCTGATTCTTTACACTCTGTGAACTACCTGCTAATTAAAGTTGTGCCCTGTCCATACTGTAGAACCCTCAAAGAGGGGACGCGAGGTGGAGAGGCTACCCTCTCCTAAGCTAGACAGAGCTAAAACCACTGTGGCCCATCTAGGCAGAACTGCTTGGCACAGTCACCTGAGATGCAGTACTCATCTCATGCCTCATTTCTTCCAGAATCCCATTTGTCTGTCCTCCACTTAGCACTCCGAGTGATTTTAAAACCAAAATCAGGTCATATGGTTCCTCTACTCAAAACACTCTTTCCTGGTGTAGTGCTGCAAGCCTGTAATCCCAGCTACTCAAAAGGCTGAGACAGGAGGATCGATCGAAAGTTCAAAATCAGTTGGGTGACTTTCCAAGACATGGTCTTGAAAATAAAATTTTAGTAAGGGCCAAGGGTATAGCTCAGTGGTAGAGTGCTTGCCCAGCACACAGCATCTTCAACATTGCAAAAAACAAACCTCTCGGCTTTGAAGATCCCTTTCAGTGAAACCCACAATCCATACCACAGGGTACAGGTCCTGTAAAATCTACACTCCCCTGTATCTCTCGTAAGATCTCTTGCCACCCTCCCCTTTGCTGGCTTCACTGGAACTCGCCTACACTCTCCTGACTTGAAGTTTTTGTACATGCTATTCCCTCTGCCTGCAATGCTCCTCTACCAGGTAACCTTCAGGCACCACATTCCCACTTCCTTCAGGTGTTTGTTCCAATGCTACTTACCAAAGAGGCCTTCCCTATTGACCTGTGTAACACAACTATCACTTTCTACTCCATTTATCCCACTTTAATTTCTTCACAGCATTTACACCAAGCCAGGTGTGGTGGAGGGTAGCTATAATTCCAGCACTCTGGGAAGCTGAGGCAGAATTACCATGTTTGAGCCCAGCCTGGGCAATTTAGCAACTTAGGGATATCCTGTCTCAGAATTTAAAAAAGGGGGCTGGAGATGTAGTTCAGTATAAAGTGCATAAATTCAATCCCCAATACAAACACACACACACACCCACACCACTATTTATTACCATCTGACACACTACCTAGTGGCTTCTTGCTGTTCTTCTTTATTCTTCCTGTGTCAGTTCCTTATATGTTCTGTTCACTGCTGTGTCAGTACTACAGTGATTTTTCAGTTAACGAACAATTTATTTTGTATTTTGTGGAAGACGCCTGGGTTTGTGTTTTGCAGGGAAGACAACTACAGTTCTGTTTGTCATCCAATGTGGAGTTTGTGAATGGAAGCAAAACTTTCCAAACACTTTTGAGACCCAAATTGTTAAAGAACAGAAGCGTTCATGAACTGAGGTATTACTGTACCTAGAATGTTGCCTGGCAAATAGTAAACAGCTGGCCCTCTAAGATCCCTACTGCCCTCACTTGCAACTCAACTCAAATTGGATGTTTACATGTGGTACATATGAGGCACTTAATAAATGTCCACTGAGAGGTCAAAGGGGAGCAGTAAGAACTATGGTGAAGATACAAAATACATCAATCAGCCTTTGTTCTCAAGAGACTGAAAGATACATTTAGCCCCACTTCTTCCCTCCCTTCTCTATGGCACAGGGCAGCCACAGAAACGCAGCCTTTGAACAACCATGAAATGGGAGCCCAGCCACTAGTGCCAGCCGGTTCTCTGCCTGGAGGAGGCATGCGTCAGCTTATTCAGCAATCACCATATGCCAGCTGCTGGCATTCTCCATAGTCTGGGAACTAGAGATACACACACCCCGAACCCAGAAGGCAAAGGAACAGGTCAAGACAGAGTGCACCCAAACTCAAGAATGTGAAAAGTGGATGGGGGAAAATTTTTCTTACAAGCCAAAGCACGGGGTTTGGTGAGATTCTGTTTTTCAAAAACTTCTTCAGGCCTGTTTGTTTTTTTGTTTTGTTTTTCCTACTCAGTTTGCAACAAATTCCAGACTAGTGCAAAGCAGCCAGATCACAGCCCCTGGAGACCAAAGTACTAGTTTGTCCAAAAGAACAGAAACAATGAGTGGTTATAGAGTGTTTCATCTTCAAAGGCCTCCACAGACATCCACTAATGAGCCAGGTGTGGCAGTCCCAGTAGGTTCCCCAGATGAGCCCTGCCCCTGACCCACAGGGCTCACATCCCAGGGAGCAGGCGTGACTCCACCTTAGGGCTCAAACCTTAGCCAAGCTGCCCACTGGCCATCCCTCCTGCCTTTCCTGCCTCGACCCACCCAGACAGTCTCCTGAGGACCAGGGAGTGAGGCAGGAGGAGATTACCTGTCCAGCTAATAAAATCCGACTGTTTCTAAGGTATTGTGAGTCAGGCCTCTGGTTCTGCTACTACCATCAACCTCACAGAAATGTCTACAAATCTTCCTTGTTTCTACACTGCATCCTCCTCAGGGGGGCCTTTCCTTCAGATCCAGAGATGATTCTTTGCTTTAAAGGTCTGGTATCAGGGACTGGCCCAGATTCTTAACTAGATTTATACTACACATCTAGCTTGTTGTCCTTCATTACTGGAACTGCTAGTTTAAATGATTACCAATGAGCCAGGCACACACTTTGTTATCTCAGCACTCTAAGACAATAAAGGCAGATGGGTCCCATCTTTGAACCCAACCCATGGGTAACCAGGTAATATAGCAAGACCCTGCCTTAAAAAAAAAAAAAAAAAAAAAAAAAGGCCGGGGTCATGGTGGCACACAGCTGTAATTCCAGCACTTGGCAGGCTGCGGCAGGAGGCAGACTGAAAGTTCAAGGCCAACCTGGGCCACACACTGAATTCAAGACCAGCCTGAATTATACAGTGAGACCTTGCCTCCAAAAAAAGGTTTTTAAAAAGGGCTGCAGATGTAGCTCAGTACAAAGGCCTCTGGATACTGAAAGAAGAAAGAAAAAAGAGAGAGAGAGAGAGAGAGAGAGAGATGACCAATGTAAATATAGCAGTGGAAGCACATGCCTATAATCCCAGCACTTGGGAGGCTGACCACCAGGCCAAGTTCAAGCCCAGCTTGGGCTACATAGTGAATTCAAGGCCATCCTGAATTAAACAGCAAGATTCTGTCTCAAAAATGAAAAGAAAGAAATAAAAGTTGACCCTGGTTTTTATACCTATTCCTATTTCTAGCCATTTCCTACACATATTTGACCCCAAGACTGTTTCAGGGACACCAGAAAAGGACTAGAACATTAGAGCTGGTGGAATTTTTCTCATGTTATTTCATATGCAATGAAGTTGACAAATATCTGATTAAATATCTGCAGCAACTATCTTTTCCCCTGGGGCAGCCTAGGGCCTTAAAATTACTGGACATGATGATTCTTAATTATAATCAAGGGTTTGACTTATATGAGCATTCCAAAGGAGACCCTGGCTTTCTTCCCTTGGTTTTCTGTGCTTGTCTATTACCAGGTAGCATGCTGTCTTTCCCACAATGGTGGCAGCTTTCAGCTTTTGCTATGAACACAAATCTCACTACAACAGCCAATTCTCGCTTTTGCCACAATGCAGTCCTAGACAAAGCAATAGGAAGGAGAATGGTTAAAAAAACCACACAAACAACAAACCCTGAAAAAAAAAAAACCCTGTATTGTTTCTGTATGTTCTGTACAGCCTGCAGTCACTCTCCTTGACCACAGATGGTACTCCTGCATTGACAGGGCAGAATGCCAGGGCTCCATGGGCAGCTAGAAACCAGGAATAGCAGTTAAAACTGAAGGTGAATGGTTCAAGATGAAAAATGGGATACAGTAATATCTCTACTAACAAAGATGGTTAATATTCTATTTCACAATCAGAAACTGTTATCTTAAGTAAAAAATAAGAGGAGCTCCAAAACCATGCTCCAGTACAATGTGCCAAGCAGGCTGATTTAAAGCTCATCTGAGCGTGTCTTCACCTAAGAACCACTCCCTGCCTCCCTCCCACCTCTGCCCCTGCAGGACAGGCACACTGGTACTGTAGCTGGCTGCTCAACCATCTTGGTTTGTGCCACAGGAATACAACTGACTCTCCAATTCTGAGTTGCAGTCCCCTCAGTCACATACACTGCCATACTTGTGAAGGGACTTCTGATCTGACACCACCCCTCCTCTTCAGGGTCCAGGAGAAAGAAGAGCAGAGTCTCCCAAGACCTCTGCTGCCAGGCACGGTATAGCAAAAGCAGCTGTGTTTCCAGATAATTTTCAAACTGAGATACCTCGAATAAAAATGCTATTTGTAGCACTGTAACCAAACAGACCAATACAATTCAAGGAAACAAAAGCAGAGTATGCCTGTATTTACATTTCTTTGTGCAACTGGCTTGAGACATCTGTAAACTTCAAGATTTTGTCTCAAGAGCATGGAAATCATAACACAAGAACTCCTGGATTAGTATCTCAGCAACTTCTATTAGACACAAAGATCTCCCAAAGCCAAGAAATCATTTCTGATTTAACTACCATTTATTCAACATTTGAAAGCCAGGGATATAGAGAAAAAAGGGATATAGAGAAAAAAGTCTCTGCCTTCATGAAACTCAGCCTAGTGGGAAACACCAGTAAGCAAAGGTTTAAAAACAGTATGTACACCAAATATGGTGGCACGTGCCTGATATTCCAGCCATCTGGGAGGCTGAGGCAAGACTACAGGCTGAAGTCCAGCCAAGGTAACTAAGTGACTTAGCAAGACCTTGTCTCAAAATACACAATTAAAAGAACTTTAAAAGCCTGGAGATATAGCTTAGTGCAAAGGTCCTGGGTTTGATCCCTGCTACATCTCCCCCCACCAGAAAAGTGAGGATAAGAATGGGGTTAGTCTCTGGTGGTCTAGCTTTGAAACTTATGCTTTCTTATGTCCTGTTCTGTTCTGTTTAATTTTACCTTTAAAGAAAAAAAAAAAAAAAAAAAAAAAGAATGGGGTTAGCATTGCTGAACGGCTGTGAATCTGCCGGCACGCAGGCTGAGAATCAAATATCTCATGTCACCTCATCACCTGTCCCCTGTCCCATGTGTCGTTCCCCCCTCCCCACTTAGTTAAGCGGGAGCCAGTGAACTGGACATCTTGTGAAAGATAGGCTGTGTTGTTTTGTATGAACTCTTCATATACAAAGATGTGGACAAATATTTGGAAGAAAACAAGAGCCAATATGACAGATAGTGAAGATCTCTGGTTGTCTAGCTTTGAAATTTATGCTTTCTTATGTCCCATTCTGTTCTGTTTTGTTGTGTTAAATTTTACCCCCTTTAAAAAAAAAAAAAAGAATGGGGTTAGCACATACTGTAGTATTATGGGAACAGAAAGCTGTAGCAAATCAAGACTATGAGGTAAAGGACAATTCCCAGACAGGACCTACAAGCCACACCTGAGCTGACTCTCAAACAGGACATAATCTGACAGGAAGTAATGTGGGTGAAGACAAAGAGACTTGAATTACAGACAGTATTTATGATTAGCCAAAACCAGGTACACTTGAGATGAAGTGTGGTGAACAGAAGTAATGGTGAGGCAAGGGGCTGGAGGGATGAGGAAATAACCATGAAGGGCTTTAAAGGCTGTGTAAAGTAACAGGATCAGGGCCAGGGGGTTTAGCTCAGTGGCACAAGCACCTGCCTGGCAAGCATAAAGTTGTGAGTTTGATCCCTGGTACTAAAACAAAAAACAAAACAAAGTAATAGGATCAGATGTGAGCTTTAGAACAAACCTGGTAGTTCCAGGAGTAAATCAGAAGGAGGAAAAACTCTTTATAGAGACTATGGGGAGATATGTAACACAGAGGAGAAATCTGAAGTTCTTTACTTGAGGTAGCAATAAAGGAGAGGTCAAATTTGAAGCATCAAAATGGTAGAGTCCATAGGATTTAACTGCTGATCAAAGGAAGGAAGAGCAGAAGAGAAAAAGGTGATTCCCAGGTTTGTGGCTTAGATGATTGCATGGCATTTTTGTTTTTGTTTTTTTAAAAATTGAGACAGGGTCTCACTATGCAGCCCATACTGGCCTCAAACTCACAATGATTCCTCCTGCTTCAGCCTCCCAAGTGTTGGGACTACAGTTTAAACCGCCATGCCCAGTTACTGCATGACATTTCTTCAGGCAGGAAATACAAAAGGAACAGATCTGAGGGAAAGATGTGTGTTTTAAACACTGCTGGGTGTGGTGGTACATACCTGTAATCCTAGCACTTGGGAGGCCGGGATAGGAGGATTGTCTGAATTCAAGGCCAACCTGGGTTACATAGTGAGTTCAAGGCCAGTCTGAACTATAGTGACCAAAACCACAAAAGAGACGGACATGGGCTGGAAATCTGAGTCATTTGTACAGATGGTAACTGAAGCCCTAAGAGAAACCAAGGTAAATCAGGACGGCAGAATTACTGGCCACCTATGCAGGAGTTATTCTGCTCCTGCAATTTTTTTTAGACAGGATCTTACTATGTAGCCCAGACTGGTCTCAAACTCTTGCCAATCCTCTTGCCTCAGTCTCCCAAGTGCAGGGATTATAGGCATGTGCCACCACGTCTGGCCCTCCAGTTGCTGTCTTAACAAAATCCCTATTTTGTTCAGGTACTGAGCAGTGAGAGGTTATGACATGCACTCCAGCAAAGATGTCCCTTCCTCAGCCTTAGGGAATGAAAAGGGATCAGCCTAAGAGATGTGGATGGACCACAAATGTTCTTTTTTTTTTTTTTTTTGTTCAATTTATGGCCTTGCTGTGTAATTCAGTGTGGCTTTAAACTCACTGTGTAGCCTAGGCTGGTCTCAAACTTGCAGCAATCCTCCTGCTTCAGCCTCCTAGTGCTGAAATTACAGATGTGCGCCACCAAGCCTGGCTTCATGTACTAACAGTAAGATGTGGGCAAAGTCTGCTCAGAGCACCTAGCAAAGTCTTCTTCATCAGGCTATGTTCTAATTACCCTTCAACTACTGATACAGGAAGATGAAATGCCACATCAATAGCGAAGCCAGGCATAGCGGTGCACACCTATAATCCCAGCACTTGGGAGTCTGAGGCAAGAGGATCTTCCTGAGTTCGAGGATAGCCTGGGCTCTACAGTGAGTTTGAGGCCTGCCTGAACTACAAACGGGACCCTGTCCCCCTACCTCAACTCCCAAAAAAGAAGATAACAGGTTCCTTTAATAATAAGCTGGTGAGTTACCAACAAAACAAAACCAACAAAACCAATATGTGCTCTACTCTTAAGATTACTTTTTTAAAAAGACTGTGACAAATGTATATATAAAATGTGCCATTTTAATCATTTTCAAGTATTCACTACAGTAGCAGTAAGTACACTTACATTGCTGTGGAATCACCACAATATCAATCTCCAAAACTCACTTTCCAAAAACTGAAACTGTCAAACAGAAACTTCACGTTTCCCTCTCTCTCCAGTTTCTGGCAATTGCCACCATACCCTACTTTCTGTCTATGACTTTGACTACTCAGACATCACATCTTGATAGTTTAATAAATCTTCTCTTTGGGCCACATTTATTTTCTACTTTTCCAACTGATGTGCACTGATATACCTATGGAGAATGTACAGTGGGTTAGAAAGGAGAAAAGGCTAAAGGTAGAAACTGGGACATATTAACAATGAAAGTAGTGGGCAGGATTGAGAGTGTAGCTCAGTGATAAGAGTATCTGCCTAGCATGTGCACAGCCCTGGGTTCAATCCCTAGCATCGCAAGCAAGCAAACAAACAAAGTAAGTAAGGGGAAGCAAAGGCCAAAGACTAAAAAGCAACCAGAAGAGCAAAAGGGAAAACAAGAAAACAAGATATCAGACACCAATGAAGCAGAACGTTAAAATGACAAGAAGGTATGGCTGGGAGCATGGCTCAGTGGCACAACGCTTGCCCAGCATGCATAATCCTGGGTTCAAAAAACTTTAGTGTCAAAGGCTACAGGAATGGCGAAATTAAGTCCTAAAACATCTCTACTGAACTAGGCAATCAATAATAACCTCGGTATAAATTAAAATAACTTTTAATATTTTTTAACTTTTATTTTTTTTCTAAATCCATTTTATTTCAAGGATAAAAAGAAAGGAAGCAAAGAAAGAACGAACGAACGAACTACAAAATTTTAAAATACGTCAACTGGGGGCAATAATGGTATATACATTGTGCACTGTCGTCCCCACATCATTCACCCAGAGCACAAGACTGCATTCAACTGTCCACACAATGAGGGCTGGGGATTTAGCTCAGTGGCATAAGCCACCTGCCTGGCAAGACAAGGTTGTGAGTCCAATCCCCAGTACAAAAAAAAAAAAGAAATCAATGAATTGTCCAAACAATACCAGAACAAATCTTTCTCTTCCGTGACCTTAGAGAAATTAGTAGTATATCTATCTTAACTGTTTTTATATACATACACATATACATTTTTTCTTTCATCTTCTCACTCTAATGAACCAATATGATATTTAAACTTGTGTCTTATTTATTTCACTAATAAGCATGTTCTTAAGTTGCATCCATTTACTTATGAAAGTCTCCAGTTTATCCTTTATGGCTGAGTAGTACTCTGTCGTGTAAAAATACCACATTTTTTTATCCATTCCTCAGTTAATGGGCATTTAGGTTGTTTCCAAGATCAGGCTAAATTAAAATATATCTAACTAAAATTAGGCCCCATTTAACTCTCCAGAGCTATTGTGCCAGTTTCCCTTCCATTTGGGAAAAACGATAAACTTTTCACATGAGCAACCCTCGGGAAGAATACAACTCATGTATGGTCTGTTTCAGAATATGAGACTTGGGCAGATAAAAAAAGTGACCACAGGATTACATGCAAGGCTGAGATAGGAGAAGCTCAAATTTGCAGCCAGAGCTACATAGTAAGTTCAAGGCCAGCCTGGACTACATAGCAAGACCCTGTCTTCAAGAACAATGACAAGTGGTGCACGCTTGTAATTCCAACACTTATTGCCATGAGTTTGAAGCCAGCCCAGGCTATGTAAGCGAGTTCAAGACCAGCCTGCATTACGTGAGACCTTGCGTCAAAAAGGAAAAAAAAAAAAAGTAACATACACCTGTATTCAGGAGACTGAGGCAAGAGGATCATACACTTGAGGCAGGCCTGGGTTATACAGTAAGTTCAAGGCCAGCCTGAACTACATAGTGAACTACATATCTCAAATTAAAAAAAAATTAACAGCACACTGAGTTACATCTGTAGGCCCCCCCACCTTCGGTACTGGGGATTGAACTCATGATCTCAAGCTTGGCAGGCTGGCAGTTATGCCACTGAGCTAAATCCCCACCCTCTATCTAGCCCTTTTTAAATGTTGTTTTTGTTTTAATTTGCTAAATTACCACGTTACCCGATTGGACTTGAACTTGTGATCCTCTTGCTTAGCCTCCCAAGAGTGCTAGGATTACAGGCATGTGTACCTGCTTTACACATAAAACTCTTGTATAAGATGACAAAGAGTTAGGCCAGGCTTTCATTAGCAATTGGAGAGGTGCCACAAGACCTGCCATTCTGTCACCTCACTTCTCTTCGGGAAAACAGTGACAATAACACATCCCTGAAATCCTCACCCACTTTCTTCTTGGCCCACATGGTACAGCAGATCCTTTGCGCAGGTTCAGGACAAAACTCTTCCACAGTCACAGATTGCTTACCTTGGTTAGTTCTTGTTCTGAACCGTAACACAGTATATCATGAAAAAGATGCTTGGAGGCAGACATTTTAAGAAGATACAACTAAATAAAAAGAATGGCCCAGGCAATGAAGGATCCTGAAAAACTGATGGAGGCTTAAAATAAAGGGACCAGAAATGTAAATCTCTGACCTAGGTGAACTGAAATGTTCAACCATTAGCACAGACTCACATGAACTTTTGTAATAAGCACTTTTCTTGAGCCCCCACATCCCCACTCTACATCTAGGGCAGTGATGGTTGGGATCCCCCGTCCTGCTCCAGCTTTGCCTCCCACTCAGACAGCAGGTGCTGCTTCTGTGAGGCTGAAGCCAAAAAAAAACTTCACTGCTCACAAGCCCAAGAGCAGCTTGGTAACAATCACCCCACCACATGGGCACCAAGTTGTTCTTTTGTAAACCTCTTCTCCTTCAAGGCAGCACTTAGTGTTCACATTATTGTTACTCTATCATGATGGATTATTAATAGTAGCAACATTTATTTGGTGTGTGTTTTGTATGATACTGATTTACATTTATCATCTCATTTAATTCTCATGACAACCCTAGTAGATAGGTACTATCATTACCTCTTTACAAATACAGAAAAGGACAAAAAAAAAAAAAAAACAATTTTACAAAAAATTTGCAACTAGTAAACAGCAGAGCCAGGATATGAACCCAATCTTGTCTGTCTCTAAGGCCCACTTTTAATTACTATACCCTTTAGTCTCTAAATTTACCTGTAACCAAAATAGTGAGGAGAGCCAAACACAGTGGAATGTTTTCATTCTCAGGTTTGTTTTTGTTTTTGTTTCTTTGAGATAAGGTCTCCATATGCAGCCCAGGTTGGCCTCAAACTTGCAGTGATCCTCCTGCCTCACCCTCCCAAGTACTGAGATCACAGACATGTGCCACCATACCTAGCCTGATTCTCAGGCTTCTTGACATCCATTTTCTGGAGTTATAGGACAAAGTAGATTCCACAATTTGCCTCAATTACATACTCTTGTGTGTATGTGGGAAAAAGTATTGAGGACTGAATCCAGTAACACTTGTGCTATATACCATTTTATTTTGACAGGGTCTTGCTAAATTGCCCAACTGGCCTTCAAATTGTGATCTTCCTGCCTTGAGCTTTTTGGTAGCTGCAATACAACAGGCATGTGTACCCAGTGTTACATGAATAGCTCTAACAACTCAGTTTTAAAAACTTTTCCTTCTAGCTGGGCATGGAGGCACAAGCCTGTATGTAACGCCAGCATTTGGGAGGTTAAGGTAGGAGGATCACTGCAAGTTTGAGGGCAGCCTGGGCCACGTAAGCCAGTTCAAGGCCAGCCTGCACTATACACTGAGACTCTGTCTCTAAACATTTAACAAACAAAATAAAATTTCTTCCTTCTAACCTATAAATTCCACTTTCTGTCCTCTATCCATTTCTTATTATAACTTAGTGGAAGGAGTACAGGGCAGATGAACAGAGACTACAACATTAACTCTATGCATTTAAGATTTCACTTGCTGAACAGTAGCTAACAGGTGAATCTTGGATACAGTCCAAATGTTTATCAACCAATGAATGGCTAAAGATGTGGTTCTTTTACACAATGTAGTACTACTCAGTCATAAAGAAGGACAAACTTGAGACATTTCTAGATACATACACCTTAAGAACACACTCAAGTGAAACAAATCAAGGCAGGTGTGGTGGCTCATGCCTGTAATCCCAGCACTCAGGAGGCTCAGGCCAGAGGATCATTATGAGTTCAAAACCAGTCTGGGCTACATACAAAGTAAGCTCAAGGCCAGCCTGAACTGCATAGTAAGACCCTGTCTCAAAAAAACAAAACAAAAACATGAAATAAATCAGACACATATGTGTAAGTACTAGTTTCTCTGGTATAAGAAATCAAAAGAGTAAATAAGAAGCAAAACGCGTAACAGGTATCATGAAATAGAAAATATTCAAATAGGAAGAAGAACAAGGAAGTGAAGGGGGAAAAGAAGGAAGGGAAAAGAAAAAAAAAGAGCATGGTAGAAGGAAAAAATGAGCCAGGCATGGTAGCGCAAGCCTGTAATTCCAGCACTTGGAAAACTCAGGCAGATTTTTGCAAGTTCTAGACCAGCCTCGGGTCACAGTGCTCACTGTGCAAAGTGTGCTCACAACCATCCTCAACTGCAGAGCGAAACACTGTCTCAAAAAGACAAGAAAAGAAAGAAAAATTAAACAAAGCTCTTATAAATAAAGAGGGGAAGAGGGACTGACAGGAGGGTAGCAGAATGGGGGAAAAAAGAATCAAGATATATCATGTACAGGTACAAATTCCCTATAATGAATGTGAACATTGTGTATCTAAAATGTGCCAATACATGAAGAAAAAAAAAAAAGACTTCACTTGCCAAGTGTGGTGGTGCACACTTGTAATCCCAGCACTCAGCATGCTGAGACAGGAGGCTCACCACAAGTTCAAGACCAGCTTGGGCTACATAGTGAGTTCAAGGGCAGCCTGAACTACACAGCAAGACTCTGTCAAAAAAAAAAAAAAAAAATCAAAACACTTCCACTCTTTCCAGTCTGCTGTCTCCTTTATTGGGGGGGGGCTGGGGACTCAATTCATGGCCTTGATTTGAGTCTTTGCTGTTTGCTGTTTTTTTGTTTTTTTTTTCTTTTTTCCAGTGGTACTGGGGATCAAACTCTGGACCTCATGCTTGCCAAACAGGCACTTATGCCACTGAGCTAAATCCCTAGCCCCTTATAACTAGCTATTTAATTGAATGCGGTGACCAGATGCCACTGCTATGTGAACTAGTATCTTTTTTGTTTGCTGTTCTTTTGAGACGGAGTCTCAATATATAGTTCAGTGTGGTAGCAAATTTGTGGCAGTCTTCCTGTCTTGGCCTCCTGCATGCTGAGATTACAGGAATATACCACAATACCTGGTTTGATTTTGTTTTGTTTTGTTTTGTTTTGTTTTGTTTTGAGACAGGGTCTCACCACCAAGTCCAGGCTGGCCTGGAACTGAGATTCTCCTGCCTTAGCCTTTCAAGTGCTGGGTTTACAGGTGTGTGTCAGTATGCTTGGTTGAATTTTTTAGTTCAAAATTGGGTTTTATAAATCACCCAGGCTGGGTGTGAACTTGCAGTGCTCCCAGAGTGCTGGGATTACAAATCTCTACCTCCATGCCCAGCCCCTGCTCTTCTTTATACATGGATAAATAAAACAGCAGCTATCACTCACTGACACCAACCTGCCAGGCATTATAAACATTTATCAGCCCCTCCTCTGTAACTTCCAGGATCCCAACTCACTGACAACACTTTAAAGAATTTAGATCTGGCCAGGCATAGTGGTACGTGCCTGTAACCCCAACACTAGGTAGGTTGAGGCATGAGGATTGCCATGAGTTTGAGGCCAGCCTAAACTGGCCTCAATGTCGCAACCCTCCCACTCCCCAAAAACAATTTAGGTCTGACAGAGAGACCCCCTTCTTCTACAACAGGGGAGCAGAAAATCTGGAATTTCAGATAAATAATAACTTCCTTTTGGGGAAGTCCTAGTTTCCATTATCTATGGGTTTTTTTTGCTTCTTACCAAGATGTAAAGTTGGGTGCAGTGGCATATATCTGTATCTCAGCACTCAGGAGGCTAAGGCAAGAGAATAAAAAATTCAAACCCTGAGCTGGGTAGAATAGTGCCACAATTCCAGCATTTGGGAGGCTGAGGCAGGAGAACTGCCTTGAGTTCAAGGCCAGTTTGAACTACACATGAAACCCTGTCTCAACAACAACAACAACAAAAATCAAGCCCAGGGCTGGGGATTTAGCTCAGTGGCATAAGTGCCTGCCTGGCAAACATGAGGTCCTGAGTTCAATCCCTGGTACCCCCAAAAAAAAAAAAGAAAAAAAAATCAAGCCCAGCCTGAGCAATTTAATGATTCAGCCAAGACCCTATGCCAAGACCCTATCTCAAAATAAAATATAAAAAAAAGGCTTAGGATGTAACTCAATACAAAGTTTCAGCATTCAATCCCTAGTGGGAAGACCACACAATACACACTTACAATCCCAGCACCCTTAAAGGCTGATGCAGGAGGATTGCAACACTGTCTACCCCAGGCAACTTAATGACATACCAAGAGCTTCTTTTTATTTTTTTTCTTTAAAAGATCTGAAACAGTTTTTTAAAATTTTTAATTAAAAAATTTTTCATTTTAATTTTTTAATTAAAAAGAGCAGATGATATAGCTCAGTGCAAGGGCCTTGGGTTCAGTTCCCAGTCTCTTTCTCTTTCTCTCTCTCTCTCACACACACACCCCACACGAGTGTGACCAAGAACAAAGGTGGGAAAACCTATTACAGAGTCTTTGTACCCTTTTTCAGCTATCTCCAGGCACTTCCACTAACAGCCTAGCCATTTCCTTTCCTAAATTGTAGTTACAAAAGACTTTCATGCTGTGTTCACAAATGCTTGCTGTGTGCATATTATAACTTACATGAGGGAAGATTGAATTCTTGCACTCCCTAAAACTTCTAGTCTCCTTAGAGAAAAGCAAATCATATTCCTACAAAAGTTCTGACTGGGCTGGGGGGGTAATCAGTGGTATAGCTTGCCTAACAAGCTTGCAGCCCTACATTCCATTCCTATTATTACCAAAAATGAAACTCAGTGGTTCAGCCTCTTCCTTCTTACGAGCTTTTTAAACACCGTAATCAAATTTAGGTCCAATACGCAAGGGCCAACCCACTAGCCAGTCACACTAAGTGTGGTTACTGCCCCAACAACAGGCCTAAAACAAAATGGCAGACAGTGAAAAGTCTGTGACCATCTACCTGGCTGGGGACAAGGATGAAGGTAAGCAGACTAGATTCTGTCCTGTTGCACTGATCCACGCGCTCAGTCTCTGTAGCAGATCTCCTCCCAATAAAACTTTCATGCCATAGAGCAGGAGGGATTCAACCCAACAGCATCAGAGACAGGTTTTACATTACACTTCTCCCTCACTCCGATAACCTCACTATCTCTTCTCCCTTCTGACCACATACCACACTCTTTCACCTTCACTACCACACTCCTGGCACGGGCTGAGGAAACCGGCAGCAACACAATCCAGAAAGAAAGGAACTCCCCCCACAAGGAGTTACCACTTAGCTAACCAAGTGGCCCATTTTTAACAGGAAACTTCACCTCCCACCAACCCTCCTGCCCTCAAACGATTGGCGTAAGCAATGGCTCCATTTTCTGTTCCGGGAATCCTGGTACTTCCTATAGAAAGAAAGCGGATTGGAAGGCACAAACTCAGGGCCAGTGACAAGGCATGCTTCCCCCTCCTGTGAAACCTCCCACCGCTACGCCCGGGGGAGGAAAGCCCCACCTCTGTTCTCCAAGCAAGCTCAAATCCGCCTCCCCCTTCTCAGGCCTCTTCTCCATCCCCTCCCCACCTGCTGCCCTCTTCCCAACCTGCCTTTCCCCAACACCCCACAACGCGACCTTCACCAGCACAGTGGTCCTGGGGTGTCCACTCGTCTGCCCTGTTGCTAACCTCCAGAGACCCTGTGCACCTCTGCCCCATGGTGGAGGGGGGACGGAATGTAACCACAGCAAGGCTTTCTCCAGTCTTCTATAGCTAAGGTGGGGGAAGGGGAAGGAGGAGAGAGCAGGTTTCCCTGGCCTAGCCCTTTAAAAGAAAAAAGATACTGCCACACCGCCCCCGCAGCACCTCTTCCTGGATGGCGTTTCTCCCCCACTACCCCAACCGCTCAAAAGCCCACCTCCTGCTGGTGAGGAGAACCTAACCGCAGCCCTGGTCGCCCCCTTGTGCGAGGCGGAGGACAAATCCGTGTGCGCCCCCACCCCCACCCCAGCTCAGCGTCCTTCAAACGCGGGGGCAGGCACGACGCCCCCTCTCCGAGCTGTCAGCTGGGGAAGACCACACTGCCCATGCCGGGTGGTGTCCGGTGGGGGGGCCTCTATCTCCCCCGCTCTGACCAAGCCTCTTCTCTCTACAGGGACCCGCCTTCCCTCCCCAGCCCCTCACCTGTTCCTGCTCCCAGCTCCGTCGCTGCTACCACCGCCTCCGCCCCCGCAAGTTCCACTTGCCTCTCACCCCGCTCTCTCTGGCTCTCCAAGCCGACTTCACCGCGGCTGCTCCCCCGGCCCGCTCCCTGGCTCCCTCCTTCCTTCCCTCCACCTAGCACCGGAAGCCGCGACAGCGACTGGAGCTGTGCGGCACACCCCCACCCCCAGCTAGGGATACTTCCCACCTCCACGATCGCGCGAGAGTTGCGCGGTAGAGAGTAGCAGTTCTCGCGAGACCCATCACCATGGTAGCGGCTGCTGCAGAAGCGCCGAAGCCCTGGCGCTCAAGTCTGGGTGGGGGCGGGTGAAGTGTGAAGATAGAGGGCCCAGGGCTGCAGGCGACATAAGTGCGACACTGGAGCAGAGGAATGGGGATGGGACAGCAGAGAGTGAGGTGAGACTCACAAGCCCCAGGCCCATGCTTAAAATTTAAGGACTGAAGTCGCTTGCTGGAAACTGGGTTTGGGCTGATGGGGCCCAGGGACTCGTTAGGTAAGAAGTCTTTGCATGTGGCCTGCCTTATCCTGCCAAACTTAAGTTTTTATTTCTTAATCTAGGAAAAACCTAAGTTGGTCCTGCTACAACTCCATTGGAGAATCTCCTTCCTGAATGTGAGAAATTTGTGGTCAGGGTGTTCTTTCTCATTATTCTCTTTCATATCCTTTTCCATTTCCAGATGCATCAACCTATGAGCTACATCATTGTTGCTATTCTCTTACTGAAACTAAGCTACAATCAAGAGCGCCTTTCCCATAAGGAGGAAAAAAGAGAGTGATTAATTGAAAAGACTGAAGGAAACAACAACTTGAAAGGCAACTGGTTGAAGCTTCATCTTTGGAGGTGTGGTCTAAGGAAGTGTATCTAGATGAATATGGATTTCGGAATTCCTAGGAAAAGTGAAGGGCTTTGCTCCTGTGTGTCTCACTTCTTACCTATCAATCCTGTTTTCCACCACGCTCAGTTTTGCATCTGGTGAACATGTACAAATCTGCCTTGGAACAGTCATAACTGTAATAAAAGCTGTACTAGAAGGATACTAGATAGTGGCTTTTCCTTAAAGCTTGGGCCAAAATTGCTACTCTTCTGAATTTTCTGCCTTGTTGCTTGTTTCCTTCCAAGGAGAACTAGGTTGGTAGACACCCATATTATGTGTATTCCTTCAAACCCTAGTCTGTGCCTTTAGCAGACTCTTCCTCTTATCCCAGGTGATTTTCTTATATTTATTTAAAGAATAATGTGACTTAGAATATAAAGTCAGTAGGACCCTAGTTGAAGACAGTGAGGAATGAAATAGATTTAAAAAAAAAAAAAACCTGTTCATGATAAAAGGAATTACCTCACTGTGTAGCATGGGCTGGCCTCAAACTTGCTCTGATTCTCCTGCCTCAGCCTCCCAAGTTCTGGGATTACAGGTGTGGGCCTCCATGCCTGGCTATGCTTTGTGTTTTTGTTTTTTTTTTTTTTTGGTACCGGGGATCAAACTCATGACCTTGCGCTTGCCAGGCAGGCGCTTAAGCCACTGAGCTAAATCCCCGGCCCATGCTTTGTGTTTTTAAAGGCTAAAGACTTCCAGTGTTAGTAACACACTCCTAGAGTGAGTCCTGTGATACCTTCATGTGATTACCCTCTCCATTCCTTCCCCTAGAAATTCCTAGCAACACTGCACCAGATTATACCTCCCCAATACCACTGGAATTATGCTATAGAACTCCTCCTTCCCTAGTGCCCTAACCACACCAACATGCCTGTGGAAGTCCAATAAGGAAACAGAAACTGTTGATGAATGTTGCTGCCCAAGACTTCAGATCCTCTCAAGGTTATATCCCAAGTGTAACAGAAGGATAACAGCCTAGTGTAACAGCCTAGTATGGTGAGAACTTAAGACTGGTGAATTTGACTGGAAGATCTCTCAGTTCTTCTGTCCTTCACCCCTCAGGAGTCTGGGGAAGAAAATGTCTATGTAGCTTCAGAGAGGGCTGCCCATGGAGCAAACAGGAACAGAGAACCTAGTTGCCTAGTTGGCAATTACTGCCTATTGCCACACCCCAACTTCCTAGCCATTTGGTAAAGGGTAGAAGAAGAACTCATCCAGAGCTGAAGGAGGCCCAGATGCCTGATTTAGAGTCTTTTTCTATTTCTCTGGCTGCCACTAGAGCCTAGGAAAAACGGAAAGTGTAACCACCAGCTCCCATTCTGTCCCTGACCCTAGGCCTGAGCCTGAGCCCAGGCGTGTGCCAGGAGGAGGGGTGTTGACCTTACTGACAAAATCCATTTGGAATTTGTCAAGGTCGTGGTTTGGGGCTAAGTTTGGCAAAGACAGTGTTTGATGAAAGAAGGAATGCTACAAAAAAAAGGGAGCCAAAAAGACTACAGAGGACAGAAACAGGAAACAGCTAAACTGATCTTGCTACAACTCTATTGGAGAGTATCCTTTCCTTTCTTGAGTGAAAAATTTGTAGTCAGGGTGTTCTTTCTCAATCTCTTTCATATCCTTTTCCAATTCTAGCTGCATCCTTTCTCTTTTGCCCCTCTCCCATACGCATATGAGGTTCAGTAAGAGTCTGCATTAAGAATGGGATATGGTGGCCAAGGATTTAGCTCAGCAACATAAGCACCTGCCTGGCAAGCATGAGGTCATGAGTTTGATCCCCAGTACTAAAAAAAAGAACGGGATATCGCCTGGCACCAGCACATTTTCAAACCCATAATTCTCAGTGCTCAAGTGGAGAGTCACAACATAAAATGCTGTCATAAAATACTGCCCTAACCCAACACAAATATCCTTGCTACCATGTTGCTACTTTCATTTCACCTAATTATAGAATAATTTGGATAGCAGATAAATTTATTGTCCAGAGAAGCAAAATTATTCCTATATCCATGGCTAAGGTCATAACCTGTTAAATCAGTATCTTGAAGTCTCCCAGGTATGCAATCATTTGCAGTTTTAAATATCTATCTATCTATATATATATATAATGGTTTTTGTCTAGGTGGTCCCCCAGTTCTCATGCAGTCATGGAGGCAGCTGAATCTAGTGTTTGTCATTGGTTCATTGTCTACCACTGGGATTGGTGATGTGAGTGTTGCACCCACCCAGGGGCAGAGCTTGCATACAATATAAGGGAGGGAAGAAGGCATGTTTTTTTCTTTTTGCCCTTTTGCTCTTGCTGTTTGTGGCTTCCATGAATGGCTTCCCCTCAGCCACACCACCCTGCCTTGGAGCCAGCTGAATATGGACTGAAACTTCAAAAAAACTATAAACTAAATAAACCTTTTCCTTCCTTCATTTGGGTGTCAGGTATTTTGTCTCAACAACAAGAAAAAAAGTAACCAAGAAAATACATATATGTATCCCTTTTACATTGAATCTTGAGGAGATAAGTTTATTTTTAAAGATATTGAGTTAGGAATAGAGAAGTTGAAACAATTTTTTTTTTTAATGGTACCGGGGATTGAACTCATGACCTCGAGTTTGCCAAACAGGCACTTATGCCACTGAGCTAAACCCCTGCCCCGCCCTTTTTAATTTATTTATTTTGGAGACCAGTCTCAGTTTGTAGTGCAGCCTGGCCTTGAATTCACTTTGTAGCCCAGGCTGGTCTCAATTCCTTGGGATCTCCCTGCCTCAGCTCTCCAAGTGCTGGGATTACAGGAGTGTGCCATCATACCAAGCCTCAAATTATCTTTTTTTTTTTTTTTTTTGTACTGGGGATCGAACTGATGACCTTACGCTTGGCAGGCAGGCGCTTAAACCACTGAGCTAAATCCCCAGCCCCTCAAATTATCTTTTAAAAGATAAACTCATTTACTAAAATTAGTAAAATTCTTTTACTAAGATCAGGAAGGACAAAATACATATGCAAATAATTCAGTTAGAGAGCATGCTGATTTTGCTGGTCTCTAGTGTGTGAAAAATACCTCCCATTTTGAGCACAGGAATCCCTTTTAACGTTTCCCATCAGTCTTGCATCTACCTCTCTACTTTCCAAATTCTCTGGTTTGGAGTTAGACAGAAAAGTATCTGCTTTTTTGGGTGCACATTGAATGCTGAGATACATTAAAAATTTGAAAACCTCCAGAACTGATCATATCTCATATGCCAGAAATTCAACACGCTGCTGCCAGAAGACAAATCTAGTTCTGTAGTACATTTTTTGTAAACTAAGACTTTTTTTTGTAGAGGGTGATGGTAGGCTTTTTATTTGTTGTTTGGTTGGTTTGGTTTTGTGCTGGGGATTGAACCTAGATCCTTCATGCTGAACTACATCACTAGTAGATTTTTATTTTTGATTGCTTGATTGATCCAGGATCTACCAAGTCACTGAATTGCCTAGTTTGGGCTCAAACTAGTGATCCTTCTGCCTCAGCCTCCCAAAGTGCTGGGTTTATAGCAATTTGTCACCACACCAGGCTGTGAATTACAGTTTATTGAACAAAACCATGCTTATTTATTTATGTATAGTTTTTGGTTGTTTTTGATCTCTAATAGCAGTGTTGAGTAACTGTGTCAGAGCTAATTAAGACCAAGTCCACAATATAGATTGTCTAATATATACATACTATCTAGTCTTTTACAGGAAAAAAAAATGTCAACCCTTGTTCTAGGCACTCATTAAGTGATACCTGGAATAATTCAGATACATAGAAAATAGGGCCTGCATTTTACCTTTTGGGGGGGGGTTCCAGGGATTGAACTCACCACCCCAAGCTTGTCAGGCAGGGACTTATGCCACTGAGCTAAATCCCCAGCCCTTACTTTTTTTAAGAAAAGATTTTGATTCGTAGTTTGGGCTGGCTTTGAATTCACTATGTAGCCCACGCTGGCCTGAGCTCAAAGTGGGCAATCCTCCTACCTCAGCCTCCCAAGTACTAGGATTACAGATGTGTGCCACCACACCTAGGTAATAGGGCCTACATTTGGATCTCTAACCTCACCTACCTAGAAGTCCCTCCTGGTTTCACAAACTAAAAGTGTGCCAATTAAGTCACTGAGGGTCATTTTAAATCCTTTGTGAAACAGCAGAATATACATAAATAAAGTCATTGGGAATGGGGGGGGGTTCACCTGGAAATGAGATGATGGGCCAAAATCCCAAATATGGGACTTCATGGAAGATGGCAGAGTGACAAACAGCAGAGAAACAGTCTCTCTAAGATTTGATGTCTAGACACTGGAATATAGCAACATGAGGAAAAGCAGAAGGAGGGAAGTGGGTGCGGAGAACCCAGCAAGGATCTGAGGCAAGAATTGAAGCCCACAGGGAGAATAAAGACAGAGACTTCAAATGGAAGGAGGTGATGGCAAGTGACACTACCTGAACCCTGACTTGATGGGAGGGGTGGCTTAAACCTGCAGATACATGCTACTACTGATGACCCCAGAGACCTTCACAGAGAAACACACCAGTGGCACATAGCAGTGGACACAGTGGACTGCAGTGTTATTTGGGAGGGCAATTGGCCAGCAACCATCCTGGAGAGGGATAACTGAGCTCAGAACTCCGAGTTACCACACACTGGCTCCATTTTGCTGGCTCCCAGTGTCAGGGTGAGATAGAACCAAATTCAAATTGGCAGGAAGTCAAGAAGCCAAATTCAGAGACCAGGGATTTAGCTCAGTGGTGCAATGCTTTCCTGGCAAGCATGAGGTCTTAAGTCCAATTCCTGGTACCCAACTGTTGGGGACCACAAATTCACAGTGACTGGTTTTGTATATTTCCCTATGGGATAAAAGGAAGAATTGGGATTATTGGTACCACCCATCTGAGATTTCCCATTGACTCTTCTAAGCATAAGATCACCTATGGCTTCTTGTTTCATCTCAGGATTATACTCAAGGACAAGAAACTTCTAAGCATAAGATCATGTACACCCACCTTCTTAAATCATCCTAGGATTATAGTCCAGGTCAAAATACTTCTAAACATAATATTATCTAAACCCTCTGGAGTCAGGGTCTTGATGAATTGTAATCCTTGGCAAGCTCCATCTATCACTGTATACAACTAATAAATAGTGGCTTCTTTGGGAGTAAAGAGGTTGGATCCAGAGACATTGACTTCCCAGCCATTGTTGGAATATAATACTTGTCTGTTTCTTATTTTTCTGACCACATTCTTTAGACTGACAATTGAGACTCTTGGCTCGGTTCCCAATAGTGACAATCGAGACTTGGCCTGGTTCCCAATACCCCAACCCTCCCCCCATCAAAAAAGCCAAGTTCAAGCCAACAGGAGGCACACAGACTATTGCAGGCTGAACAAATTGGGTTCTAGCCTCACAGCCAGAAACCACCATAGCCAGGTATGCTGGCATATGTTTGTAATCCCAGCACTTGGGAGGCTTAGATAGGAGGATCGCCATGAGTTCAAAACTGGCCTGGGCTACATAGTGAGTTTAAGACCAGCCTGAACAGAATTACAGAGCAAGACCCTGTCTTGAAAAGCAGGGGGAAAAACATAGAAAGAAAGAAAGAAAGAAAGAAAGAAAGAAAGAAAGAAAGAAAGAAAGAAAAGAAAGGGAGGGAGGAAGGAAGGAAGGAAGGAAGGAAGGAAGGAAGGAAGAAGCGAGGGGAAGGGAAGGGAAGAAAAAAGAAAAGAATAGAAAAGAGAAAAAAGAAAATAACAAAGCAAGCAGCCTGAACTTTGGTGGAACTAAGGGTGCAGGCTTGCTGGGACTATCCACTCCCCTGCTGTGAATCTACAGTTGGATTTCTGGGATTAATCAACATACATCTAGACTCCTTTGTCCACTCTGTCTACCAGTGACAGTAGAGACACACCTTGAAATGGACATTATTTTTTCTTATTTTTTCCTTTTTGTTTTGTTTTCTTTTTTCTTGATTGTTCTTTTTATATGAGTGTGAACATTGTTTCTAGTTTTTGTTATTGTTCTGTCCTGTTCCTGCTTTTATTTCTTCCTTCTCTCCCTCCTGTCTTCTTCACCAGTTTCCCAAAGTTTGTATGACCTTCCTTTGTCCTCCAGCCTTGCTTCTAATCTTCTTCTATTTCTCTATTTTTTTCTTCTAACCCCTTTTAAATTTTCTCTCCTGAGGGTAAAACCACTATACTGAGGTCGTATTTATTGTACACACAGTTTTCTGGTTTGTTTTAGATTTTGTTACTTAACTACAAACCTAATTCATATAATTAAAGGTGGCAAATTAATTGTTTCCACAGTTTGTCATTTTCTTGGCTGTGTTTGATGCTGTTGTTATTGTTGATTGTACTACTTTAACCAAAGTGACATAGCTGTTCTAATTATTTGTTCTTCCTGATATGCCAAGACTGAGTTTGCCTAAGGGTAAACTCATATAAAACACTAAAACATAAAAAAACATAAAAAAGCACTATAGACTAATGCCAAAGGACCAGGAGCTGGACCGAACAGGCAGCAACTTCTCATTCCCAATAAATTGAAGAGGTGGGATCTCGAAACACGCTCAAAACCCCAAAGCCAGCTAAACCTGGAAGACATCTCTGAGAGGTAATCATTTCCCAAGGCTCCTCAATACTAGCAATAAAGCTACTTGCCATAAGCAATTTATAAGCATCAACCTAGGAATTAAACTTAAAAAAGAAATTAAAAATGGGAAGACACAAACAAAATGCAGCCCCACACTTCCAGATCACCAAAAGCAAACCCAGAGGCAATGTGTAACAATTCAAAATCCCCAGTATGGCTGGATATATCACCATTTGCATTCCACCAGTCCAGTAACTTAATTTATTTTAGTTTCAAGAATGATTATCAATACAATAAATTATCCATTTCCTGCTGAAGCAGGAAAATGGGGGCTCTAAGAGTCTTAGGTAAGACCCTTTTTTGGAAGGTCCCCTCTAATACCTGAATGGAAAGAGACAACTTTCCTAAGGGGTCTTTCTGAAGTCCAGCTCTCTCAGGATTCAGAGGAGAACGCCCTCCAGCACTCTGCCCCTTGCTGAAGAAAAAAACTTCTCTTCCAGAACTGCCACCTATGACTCAATAATAGGGGGTATAAGCTGTGGTAGATGAGTTTGAGAAAGCAGATACAAGGGGGTGGTCTTGTTCTACAGGTCTTAATGGCTCCACACAAGTCCTTGGGGCTATCCATCAGGGAGAGAAGTGACCAAACTATGAAGATCTCCGCAGCTGTAGAACAGTTAAAGAGGTCATGAGGTTGAGAAGAGAGAAGCAATACAGTACATTTCATCTTAGTCCATTCAGGTGTTAGTAGAGCAGAAGTGAAGCAACAGCTTCCCTTCCAGGCCCTTCCAGCCGTGCAGAGACAGCTGCAGATCACAGATTCTGTCTGACCTCCACCATCCCAAAGCTGTTTCCAGGTAGATACTGTGAGCTTCCAGAGGCCAAAATTAGCCCTGGACAGAAATCCGAGCACAGGGCTCAAAAAGTGTCCCTTTCACACAGTCCCCTTCCCCAGCCCCAAGATGAGGCTGATCCTCACTTACACACATTGACCCACTCTGTGACCCTGCACTCATCACATAGCACGTAGCAGCACCAGTGGAAGCGGCAATGGCAGCGCTCAACTCTCGTCTGCTGGAGTACATTGTGCCCACGACCACAGCACAGGCTGCTACAGCCACCCAACAGGTGACTGGTCTTGTTGCAGGCCCGGCCCCTTGTCCCTGGAGAGCCCACGGTAGGATCTCGCTCACAGAAGTCAGGGGACTTTTCAAAGTAGACTAGCTCTCCTGAGAGGCGACGGGGTCTCAGACGGGGTTGGAAGGCTCCAGAATTGCGGTTGTGGGTATCAATGAAGACAGCTCGGCCCAGCCGCTCCTTCAGTGCTGCCCCCACAGCCCGGAACTCCGGGGCTGCCCTCCAACATGTCTTGAACTGACAGCTCCCTGATGTGCCATGGCACTTGCATTTCCGCTTCAGATTTTCAGTTACCACCTAGAGCATCAGAGGGATGAGAAGTGAAGGAGCAGGCAGCAACTGAACATAGCACAGGAGAGGGAAAGATACAGAGAACATAGGGACAAATGAGTATGAGATGAGAAAGAACATTGCAAAGAGTTAGTTAATTGACCAACTCCATTTTATGATTGGAGAACTGAAGCCAGAGCAATGCAATTTGCCCATCTTTGATCAATAACAGAGCCAGGACTCAGCTCCAAATGTCCAACTCCCAGTCCAGTGCTCTTTCCAGAGTAAGCACTGATAAAATGAGGACTGTGGCCCAGAGTGCCCCTAACATCTGTAGGGAAAACAGCTGTAATAACAGCTACCATGTAATGAGCCAAGGACTAGGCAGTGATTTGCTAGTTCAGCCTTAAAGACTTGTGAGGTAGGTCATAATCAGGTTTTTTTTTTCCTTTGCTTTTTTTCTGACATGGAGTCCAGGCTGGCCCTATATGACCCAAGATGGTCCCCAACTCCCAAGCTTCCCATCTCCAACTTCATCAGGCTCTCTTTATACCTGCAGAAACCTGAGGCTGAGAGGCTTGCTGACAGCAAGAGATAATCCCTGCCCGCCACACCTCATCATATTACTCTGCTGAGCCACTCAGACCCTAATCAGGGGAAAGCCAGGAGAAGATGCACATACATACCTGGCGTCCAACCCTGTTGTTGTGGATTCGCATTCGTGCCTGGATGTCCCGGGGAGCTTCCCTGGAATCCAAGAAATCCCGAGAGAACTTCTCTCCAAAGTCCATGTCATGGTTACAGCCACCCCATTCCCATGTGTCCTGGGGGCCAGGGCCAGGGCTGGAGCCAGGGACAGGGCTGGGCAGGGAGTGAGGAAAGCTCTTGCCCCGGGACAGCGCCTGGAGTTGCAAGAGTTTGGCCCGCAGCCGGTCCTGCTCACCATTGCCCTTCCAGCCACAGCCACAGCTCACCAGCTTGCCCAGGCTGCAGGCTGTGGCAACTGCATGCATGACCCCAGCAGCCAGCATGGAAAAGGAGAAAGCGCTCTCACGGAAACCTGGGGATGAAAAGGGTATGAAGGTGGAGGTAAAGTCAACTGGTGGATGAGAATGAGGAGAAGAAAGAAACAGCCACTCTCCAACACCAAAATGCCTAACTGAACCCTGAACCTGCCATTTACCAGCTGAGTGACTTAGGAGAAGGTCACAGCACAAGACTGCAGAGCCTCAATTTCTTCATCTATAAAGAGAAACTGATGGGTCTAGATGATGTCTGAAGCCCATTCCCACTCTGTGTCTGTGGTTTTCAGGTGTAGATGAAAGAGACAGACCAGAAGTTGAGACCCCTGGGATTGGGAGGTGAGCAAGAAGGAGTCCCTGAGGACTTTGAAGATGTGTTCATGGAGTTCTACATCTAAAGACTTCGAAATTCCCCAGCCCTGCAGGGAGCTTGGGTGGGGTAAGAGCAGTCCTTTGGGGTTCTTTGTTTTTTTAAATATTATTTAAATCACTCTTTTAATCAACCTACTCTCCACCACCAGGACAGGACACCCTCAAAGCACTGGACCTAAGGGCTGCCCGTCCCTTTTCCAGATTCTAGTTTTATATTTGCCCTTCAAGACTGCCCTTTATGTTTATCCAAACCTGCTATTACCCTATAAAACACAAGGAGAAGGAATGAGGCGGGGCTAATTTTCCCTACAGCCTTCTTAAAAGGTTGGCCTCCTTGTTATGTTTTGGGGGTCAAGGAGGCTTGGGATGACAAGGCTTTCTCAAGTTTAGATGGAGGTGCCCACCATGTGGATGTTCATCCTTTGGAGAAGGAGGGGGTCCCTCATTTCTCTAGGCAAGAGCTCTCTGCAGCCCTGAGAAGATGAGAGACAGCACCTCCTTAAGGACCAGACCTCTCTTACCCCAGGATCCAGGGCTCCTGGGCCAGCCTCCTGATCCCCCCAACCCCAACCCTTCAAGGGTGAAGCTGTTTGCACAAGTCTTGGGAATTTCCCTGCAGATGGCAGCTGCCTATTAACCCCATAGTCCCCAAAGCACTACCCCCACCCTTTGGACTAAGTCCCTGTAGATCTTTACTCCTCAGAGTGAACTCCAGCAGGCTATGGGGAGAATCAGTGAAGCCTCTTGGACCATCCCTTCCAGACCAGGCCACCAAGGATCTGTTCTGGTCCCTCCAGCTGTTCCTCACCTGCTCAGGTGAGCCACACCTGGGGCCCCCATAGCACAGAGGAGGGGGCTGCTCCCCAGCTTCAAAGCCATCAGGGTCTTTGTTCCTACCTTTGGTTCCTGGGAACCCCAG
>PVJX010003243.1:0-31946 GCA_004027295.1 Dolichotis patagonum | reverse complement strand
CTGCGGCTCAGACCAGCCCCGCCAGGCTCACCGCGTTTGAGGATGGCGCTGTGGTGCGGCAGGCGGCCACCGCCCTCGAGTGCTGAGCAATTCCAGCGCTGGTCGCGCAGCTGGTGCTGGCACTCGTGGACTGCGATATGCAGACCCTGAAGCGCCGATGCCGTCACGTCGGGGCTGCGCAGGCACAGGCCCAGCTGCCGCTTGCTCAGGCCGGACAGCGTCAAGCACACCGTGTTGGCAGTCAGTGGCGGCTCGCCCGGCAGCTTCAGGCCCAGAATCTCATTGCTGAGAGCTCTGGAAACAGAAGAGGCATTAGGGACCTGGGATCCAGCCTCACACACCCTGCACACACCCCCACACTCCAGACTGGTGCTTCTTCAGTAGGCTGGAAGACAGGGGGAACTGCTCACCGACTGCACAAGGCCAAGAACAGGAGACCAACGAGGCCCCAGGGTGGAGGCCGCCGCTGGGGCTCCTCCAGCATGTCGAAGCCCGGAGGCTCCGATGGGTAGATGGATCAGCGCCTGCGGGGCAGAAAGATTTGATTTAGGCTCTAGAATAGGGTGGCTCCCCAGGGAACTGATGGATGCCCCAGTTTAGGCTCTTAAACCACCGGTGCTACCCAACTGAACTTAATCACCCCTCTGCAAACAAAGCAGTAAGATTCAACCCTTGATTCCCAGAGTTTCTGAGTCCAGGAGAGCACTGAAGAGGAAGGGTCCACAACTCAGGGCTCACTGACCACCGCTGGACCCCTGGCCAGTCAGGCACAATGCCTGGTACACTGGCACACACTCACATGCAAACACTGACACGCAGATTTACAAACACTTGCTCCACCACGACCTCACCCACTGTTCCCTCTTCTAGGGCCCCATGACTGTCTTCCCCGCCCTTATGAGGCTGGTGGGGGACTGGGAGGGGGTTCCCCACTACCTGGGGCGGTGTCACCTCCAGGTACCTGCAGTAGCAGGCAAGTTCTGTCAGAAGGGTCCAAGACTGGGCTTTCCTGGCTCTACCCATTTCCTGCTCAGCAGGGAAAGAGAAGAGGCTCCAGGTGTGACAGAGAGGGAAACTTGGTGGCCTCCTGCAAGCAGGAGTGTGGTCCTTGTCACCACCAAGTCTCTTCCTGGTCCCACCCACTCCTCTATCCTTTGCTAGCTGTATGTTCTCTTCCTCGGTGAGCCACTTGTCTGGTCCCCACGGATCCCTGTCTTGTCCCCATCCCTTTGCCCTCTAAATCTGGAGATACTCCTTTATTCTCTGTCTTTATCTCTGGCTCTCTCTGCGCATATGTGCTCTTGGGGTGGATGTCTGTCTGTCTGTTGTCTGTCTGTCTGTCTACCCGCGTGCCTGTCTGGCCTCGGTATGCGAGTCCCTGCCTTCTTTGCTTTCTCCGGTCGGATTACCTCCAGCGGTTCCAGTGCAGGGTCCGCGACCCGCAGGATTGGGTCGCCCGGGCTCTGCTCCGGCTGCTTAAACCGCAAGGAGACCGAGTCGTGTTCTGCCCCCTCGGCAGAGCCGCATTCTTCCAGGGCCGGGCCACTCCTCTTCGCCGCTTCCCCAGCGCCGCCACGGCCGCCGGGAGGAAGGGAGGGAGAGAGGGAGGGCGCGATCGAGAGAGCTGGGGAGCGAGCGGCGAGCAAAGCGCTGGGGACTCTGGCTGTGCTCGCGCGGAGCTCGCGGGCGGCTGCGAGGGCTGACGGAGCTGCGGCCCCTCCCCGAGCCCGGGGCATCCCCACCCCAGCCCCGCACCCCCTCCTTGACCAGGGGAACGCAGCCGCTCCCCCTCCTTCCAGCGTACACACACACCCTTTCCCCCGACGCTCGGGTTGGGGCTTGGCCCCACTGAAGGGGGAGGTAGCCCGAGTTCCTCTCACCTGCTCTGAGATCCTCTGGGCTGTACGGTTTGTGACCCAGACCAGGAAGCCAGGACCCGGCCCAAGTGGCCAAATAGTTCATCATTTCTCTTTGCCTCAGTTCCTCCACTGAGAAAGGGGTGGCTGGAGAGCTCCTTCGACAAGCCCAGGGCTGGACTGGCTTCTGGCTCCGGATGTTGGACAGTCGCTAGTAGAGCCCACGGCCGCAGCGCAGCAGGGCGCTCGCAGCACACTGGAGAGGCGCACCACTGTTCAGCTGGGTGCCCGCCCACCTCCGGGCCCTGAGCTTGCCTCTTGCCCCTTGCCCGGTCTCGGCTGTGGTCTCAGAATCTGGCCCCTGCCAAAAACCTCCCGCAAGCCCAAAGTCCTCACCCTGTCCCTAACACTTGCCTTTCCCTGCAGCCACCCTTTCCCGTAGAGGTCTCCTATCCTTCCTGCGATTCCTGGATTTTCACTTCGGGTGGCGTGGATTCTCGCTCCGGACACGAAGACTTGTTTCTCATGGGCTGAGGAGGGCCTCAGGATCCCACATGGAATCTAGTTCAAGAGCGGCCCTGAAAGAACCTGGTCTTGGGGTGCACAGGGGGAGACAAAATGCCTTAGGGAACTCCAGTGGCAGCGAAGGGGTTAGGCGCCACCACACTCCTGCCTGACTCACTCTCCTAGCTCTAACCACTGCGGACTATTTTTGCCAGAGAGGGGCCCCAGGCTTCCCAACCGCCCCCAGCCCCTGCCAGACCGCAGCCCAAGGCTCGGCTGATCCCGCGCACCCAAGATGCATTGACTCAGAGATCACCCCCAGTAACCAAAAGCGTGGGGCTGATAGCCACAGCCACAGTCACCTCATCCTCGCTGGTGGCACTGCAGCTATACTGCGCAATGTGCCTCCCGACCGAGCTGTTGCAGGTCCCCCTTTGTACTGATGGGGGCGCTACTGGCCGGGGGGTAGGGTGCAGCAGTCTGAGACAGATTAGGGAATTACATCTGTCGGGATGCGGCTAACCACCTTTATGTGTCGATCCCTAACCTGGCTATGGAGGTGAAAGTGCCATGGACCCTGACCCGCAAAGACCGCAGAGCTTTTTTTCTCTGATTCCTATCTCCAGGCTGGGTAGAGCTCCTGACGCTCCCCACTTAGAGGACAAGAACCAAGCCATGTGTGGCTTTGGGGGCCACCAGAATCTGCAAGCCCCATCTGGGTGGTTTACACCCTTATCCCTGGCTCAGTGATCACCAGTGTCCTTGTGCTTCCTGCACACCAGCCTAGAACTCCATT
This sequence comes from Dolichotis patagonum, assembly GCA_004027295.1. NCBI lineage: Eukaryota > Metazoa > Chordata > Mammalia > Rodentia > Caviidae > Dolichotis > Dolichotis patagonum. The sequence goes on along the minus strand of PVJX010003243.1, from coordinate 28,790 downwards.
CAGGTCCCCAGAGGAGAGGAAGAGGTTTGCTATTGCCCTTTATTCCACAGAGAACTCAGGGACATTTGTATTTCTCCATGTGTCTCTGATCTCCGGAAGGTTTTTGAATTTTGTTTTTATCTTGTTCTGATTCTGTGCTTCTCAGGCTTCAGCATACAGTCAGGTGACAAGAAGGGGCTGGAGTCAGAACTTATGCCATAGGTTTCTATTACTCAGTTACCCAGGGGTTCCCTACACTGGATTTTTCCAACTCCAAGAGCCAGTACTCTTGCTGTCTCACCACTGAACCCTAGTTCTACAATAGGAGGCCATAGGCAGGCAAGCTGGGTGGCCCGAGTTGGCCCACAGTGCCCTCAGCCCGACCGGCTGGCCTGAAGACTGACCCGCAGGCAGCTAGAGGGCTGTGGGACAGGCGGGGCCTGGAGAAGGCTGCGGTGCACACCCATTGCCTAATGCCCCAAGCACGCAGCCAGCTCCAGGAAAGGGGCGGGGCGGGAACCAGAGAGACCTTGACAAGGGTTTGGGCCATGACAAGAGGGGAAAAGTGGGGGCTGTCATCACTGCAGGGAGAGAGTGGGAGCAAGTTGGTACCCCTTCCATCAGGTGGGAAGAGTAGAGGGCTTTTCTTGCCACCATGGGGATGGAGGGTGTATCAAAAACAATATGGGAAGAACAGTGGATCCTAGAGGGCGGGAGTCAAAGAGTAGAGCCCCTGGAGATTGGGGGATCAAGCAACTGAGGCGGTGGCGAAGCCTCGGGAGCAACCTCCCCCCCCCTTCATGTTTGCTTTGGCCCGGGGTCTCGGGTGACTCATCTGTTGCTAAGCTGCTGATAGGGGTGGCCAGGCCCGGGGAACCCAAATTATAGGCCCGGGAGGGATGGATGCGCCCGCGGCGGTGAGCTCAGCTGTGCTGCCCACCCTCCACCTCACATGTCTTCTGCTGCAGCACTGCAGGCCACCACCTGGAGGCACCAAAGGGTCTGCACGCAGACTACATAGGACTCGCAGGAAGCCCCCCTCATTTAGCAGTTGGCCCCACAAATCTTCAGGATTATCCTTACAGAATTTTACTCTCTGCCATATTCAGAGTTGATGGGCGAGCCATGCCTCCTCAGCCCAGGGGACAGTGCTGCCTGACAGCAACTCAAAGGAAGGAGGGTCCTCTGCCCCCAGACTCTCAGTCCCAGGCCCCTCAACTCCCTGCTTCCTCCCCAGACCCCAAGGTCAGAGCAAAAGCACATTTCCCCTAACCCTATCCCTATTCTGGAGGGTGGCTTGCTCTTGATTGTCTACTTCATGCCTTTTGAGTTAGTTATCTGTGGTCAAAAATGATACAGAGAGAAATGAAGCAGGGTAAAGGAGATTGGGAAGGTGACTCTAATTCATAAACAGGAAGGAAAAAAGAAAATGAAGGAAAAAGACACGTAGATTTCGGAGAAGGGCACTCCTGGAAGGCAGAAAAGCAGGTGCTGATCACAGAAAGGAGCGTGCTGGGTCTGTTCAAAGGAATGCCAGGGAAGAGGCAATATAGAGGAGGAAACTACAGGGAGAGAATGGTAGATGATGAAATTGGAGGGTTAGGGCTGGGGATATAGCTCAGTGGCACAAGCATCTGCCTGGCAAGTATAAGGTCATGACTTTGATCCCTGGTTTTAAAAAAAAGCAAGCAAGCAAGCAAGCAAGCAAGCAAGAAAGAAATTGGAGGATTAGGAAGCAACAGAGTCAGATTATATGGGGCCTTTTAGACCATTATAAAGAGTTTCGTTTTGTTTGCTTGATTTTTGAAACAAGATCTCACTATGTAGTCCAGGTTGGCCTTGAACTCATGGCAATCCTCCTGCCTCAGCCTCCTGAATGCTGGGATACCAGGTATATACCACCACGCCCAGCTGTTTTTGTTTTTGTTTGTTTTAAGATGGAGTTTTGCTGCTGTGTCTACCTAGGCCAGCTTTGAACTCACTGTGTAGCCCAAATTTGCAATGAAATTTTGACCCCCCTGAGTGAGCCTCCTGAGCAGCTGACATTAGGCGGGATTACAGGCATATACTATCATGCCCAGCCTGAGATCCTTTTTAGAAAGCATGGCGCTAGCTGTTATGTGGAAAACAGACAGTGAGGGCAAGTGTAGAAGCTGGAAGAATTGTTAAGAGGCTATTGCAGGAATAAGATGGAGACTCAAAGAGTTATTTAGATACTCAAATGAGAAAATGTTTGAAAATTTGTACTTATCTAAATTCTCCACTTTATTGGGCTTTTGTCTTTTGCTTTTGTTTTTTTGAGACAAAGTCTCATTACATAGTTCAGGCTGACCTTGAACTCACTATGTAGCTTGGGCTGGCCTCAAACTGGCAGTGATCCTCCTGCCTTAGCCTCCCAAATGCTGGAATTACGGGTGTGTGCCACCATATCCAGCCCCACTTTGTTTTATATAATGCAAAGAACATTTAGTTCTGAAGCACTGTTCCTCAGGAAGTGACAAGAATTTGAAAGTTATTGTTTCAACCAATGAAACAACAGTGGCTCAATGTCACAGATGCCTGCCTGGCAAGTGCGAGGTCCTGAGTTCAGCTCCCAGTACCAAAAAAAAAAAGTTATCATTTTAAACAAACAAACAAAAAATCTTAATGTTGTCTATGCTTAAAATTCTGTGTGGTCTAAGAAAAGCAGAAAAACTACAAGCATGAGCTTGTGGCTGAATAGGGGCCAGGGACCTGCCTGGCTGGGGAGAAGCAGGAATGGTGGCTTCTGCCATCAATAGGGGAGAAGGAAAATGTTGAGATGGATCTGCATATGTTGTGAAGACTAAGGAACAAAATTTGTGATAGCTTGACCTAGAATTCAAGACAGATAAGTCAAGGATGACTACGAGAATCTCACCCTAGGCAATTAAAACATAGAGTTGTCATTGACTGAGGTGGAAATAACTGAAGTAGTTGGGGGGGGGTGAGTCTGGGCCACGAGGGATCAAAAGTTTAGATTTTAGCCCAGCATGGTGGCATAATTTTAGTGATTTAGCAAGACCCCATCTTAAAATAAAAATGAAAAAAGGGCTGGGTATGTAATTCAGTGCAAATGCCCAGACTGTAGGGAGTGAAGGGAGACAGAAAAAAAAAAAGAGGTCAGTTTTGGACATGCAAATTTTGGGATGTTAAGTGGTCTGAGTTTAGAGATATAAATTAGGTAACATGAAAACCATGGCTGTATAGTTCATCAAGGGAGTTTGTATAAAATAAGAAAACCTAAGTGTACTCTGATTTTTAGAAACTGATAAGGAGGATTCAAGTAAGGAGAATGAAAGGGAAGCAGCCAATGAGACTTTCAGTTACCTGTGAGGCTGAGGCAGGAAGATGGTAAATTCAAGGCAAGTCTAGGCAAGCAAGACCCTATCTCAGAAAGTATAAAAGTGGGGATATAGTTCAGTGGCAGAGTGTCCCTAGGTTCTATCCCCAGGTGTGTGGTGTAGGCCAGCTTTGAACTCACTGTGTAGCCCAAATTAAGTGCTTTTAATTATAACAACTGTTTTGAGTTGTTTTTTTTTTTTTGTTTTTGTTTCTATTTTTGATAGGGGGTTATTTTTTGACACAGGGTTTCGCTGTACAGTTCAGGCTGGCTCGAACTCTTGGTAATCCTCCTGCTTCAGCCTCTTGAGTACTGGGATTACAGGCACACACCACCACACCTGGCTATTTTGAGGTTTTGCAGTAACAGAGAACAGAGAAATGGGGCACTTGGTAGTAACATGAGACCAAATGAAGCGTTTCAGTTTTTCAAATGGAAGGTATCACAGCATGTTTGCATGGTGATGAATGTGTTCCTGAAGTAAGATAAACTGATGATGTCAAAAAGAAAGCGCCAATGATTGGTAAGTGATGGTCTGAGCAAAACAGACATTTGAGCTGGGCCCTACATAGTGTAACCCAGACCTTCCCCTCTTTCCCACCTACTTCTGAGAAATAGAGGAATAAGAAATTCCTTCTGCAACACTGGGAGAAAAAAGATAGCAGCTCCTTTCCTCTCTTCCCACCTCTGCTCAGCACCAGTGACCACAGATAGGGCTTCCTTGTCTTCAGCGTGCTTCTCACCCTTGTGGAGTTGTAGCAGTCCTCCAGACCCCAGAGGGAAAAAAGTCTTGAGGGACAAAGTCTACCTGTGGTCCAGTGTTCATCTACGTGGCCATCTGTGTGAGTGCCTTCTGCAGAGACTTGAGTTTCAGACCTGAGGAGGATGCTGGGCCATTTCACCTTGCCCCTCTGGAACCCAGGTATATTGGGTTGCATAAATATGTCCTTCAGTAACATCCTCCACCAGGCTTCATTTGAGTCAACACATATCTCATTTAAAATGCAGTATCCCAGGAATATTACCTAAACTTATCAGGCATTTACTCCTTAGGCTGATTTCCCATTTTAGAGAAGCCTGATCATTCCATTTCTGGGACTTGAGACTCTATCCGGGTAAGGCTTGGGTAAATTACTGAGTCAGAAAACATCTTAAAAACATGGGAAACCAGATGAAGTGGCATGCACCTGTAATCCCAACATTCTGGGAAATTGAGGCAGGAGGATTGTGAGTCTGAGCCCACGCTGGGTAGTTGACTATCTTTGCAACTTAGCCAGACTGTATCAAAATAAAAAATTAAAAAGGGCTAGGGATGTAGGCTCATGCAAAGGCCATGGGTTTGACCCTCTAGTACAGCAAAAAGGGAGTGCGGGATAGAGAAAAGAAGATCCAAAAGGGAGGCAGAAAAGTACTAAAAATCTTTACTTCCTGTCATTTTCAAGAAGTGTCCCTGGCCTTCTGTTGCTGCACCTTGGCAACAACTGGTAAAATGGAACCACTGATCATTTATTAACTGTGCTTTGGACAACTACCTCATCTATTTCCTCTGTAAAACAGAAGGAAGAGATTACAGACCTCCCCTTCAGGGGCCAACTCAGGGGTATCAGTGAGCATGATAACCAAGCTGGCAGTGCCCCCTGTCCCTCCAATAGGGGACGGCAGCCATTTCTTTAGTAGGAGGCCATGATAGCCTTGAGAGACAAGAGAAAAGTGTACAACGGATGATGTAGTGACTGGCACTCTGGGTAGCCCTGTGTGGTGAGAATGGAAAGAACCAGAATTTTGGAGAAATGGGCTGGGGATTTAGCTTAGCAGCACAGCACCTGCCTGGCAAGTGCAATGTCCTGAGTTTGATTCCCAGTACCAAAAACTGAAAAAAAAAAAAAAAAAGAATTTTGGAAGAAGACAAATAATTGCAGAAAAAGCCTGAGAAAAGAATTAACACATGGAGGAACAAATTCCCTGAGTCAGGTTTAGCTCAGCCAGCTGCCCTTTTCTGTCCATTCCTCACTCCCGAAAACACCTGTTACCTGCTCCAATGCCCAACCTTTCTGAGCCTGGTTGTCACCATTCAGCCACCGAGGCCTGGTCCACCCTTATATCCACTTCATTAGTGTCTGCTTTCTCCCTCAGTGACATGTCCAGGTTAACAGTCACAGGTGACACATCATAGGGTGACACAAGGTATACCACAGAGTGGCAGAATGACACATACACACATATTTAATCTCCCCAAACACACACTCATCCACCCACCTCTAAACACAGTTCCAGACATGCTCCATCTCTCAGCCATCTCATTCCTAATACACTGCCCCAGGCAGTGACTGTGAACAAATGTCCTGATGCTCTTTTCTGACCTAAGCTAAAATTTAAAAATCTTTAGAATGTGTTCTAACCTCCTTCCTCAGAACTGAGTTTCTGAACACACCAATCCACAGAAGCATGCAGCCTCAGAACACTCTCGTTTGCACACACACACACACACACACACACACACACACACACACACACACACACAGCAGCAGCAGCAGCAGCACTTGGGCTCTCCTGGCCCATAAGTGCAAACTGCTGCTGCTTCAGGTTTCTTTTTATTTGGTCAGCAATCCCCTCCTGGGATTTCTCTGACCACAGACTCACCCACAGCCGGTCTCCCCCTTTTCCTTCTCTGTCCAGCCACTGGGGTTCTACAGCTTGTGCGGGGAAGCGTCTGCCCAGAGTTACTGCCTAGAACCACAACTTCGGGCTGGGGATTTAGCTCAGCAGCACGAGCGCTGGACTGGCAAGCGCAAGGTCCTGAGTTCAATTCCCGGTACAAAAGAAAACAAAACAAAACAAACACCACCACCACCAACAAAAGACCCTCCCCTAAACCAGAACCACGACTTCCCTCCCGACCTCAGCGTGGGGGAGAGAAGGGACACCGTTAGAGCCGGGGGTTACGTCGAAGGGAGCCCCACAGTGGCTGGCCAGGCGGTCTGTGCTCCTGCACGGTTTATTGCCCAAGCACATTGTCGCCGCGCCCCCTAGCGGATGCCGGCCCCCGACGGGCTCCCGACGCCGAGAGGAGTGAGGCGGGCGCGCGTGGGAGGGCGTCCCAAGGGGAGGGGTCCGCGGCCAGTGCCGGTCAGGAGGCGGCGGCCACCGGGAAGGAGGCGGGGGTGAGCCCCGACGGCCAGTCCGTCAGCTCTCTGCTCAGACGGGCGGGAGCCACGGCCCGCTCACTGCCCATTGTCTGCGCCCCTGACCGGTGCGCCCTGTGCCACAGTGCGACCGGCAGGGCAGTCTCCTCTCGTCACTCTAGCCAGTGCCGCAGCTATAAGAGGCGGTGCCGCCCGCCGTGGCCGCGTCAGCCCACCAACCGGGACCGCGAGCCATGCTGCCCGCCGACCGCCTCCGGGGTTGTTAAAGCCAGACTGCGACCTCTCGCCACTGCCACCACCGCCGCGTCCGGTCCCACCGTCGCGGGCAGCAGCCAAAGCCGCCGCAACTGCAGCACAGAAACCGGCAAGGCCAGGCAGGCCATGGGGCGCTGGGCTCTGCTGCCCAGCTGGGTTTCTGCTACGCTGCTGCTGGTGTTGGCCGCTCTGCCCGCAGCTTTGGCCGCCAACAGCAGTGGCCGATGGTGGTAAGTGAGCTGGTGTGGGGTTGCCACTTGTCCTGGGGCACAGAGCCAGGGACCAGCCCTACGCAGCTCCCATGCTCGGGGATCCGTCAGTCCACAGGCTCCTTTTTGCCTTCTGACTTCGCCCTGCCACACTGAGGGGAGCTGTCCCCCCCCCCCAGCTGCCCTAAACACTCCAGCTCTGCCCAAATGGGGCATATGACCTGCCCGAAGACATCCACTCCTGTATAGCATGGCCCTTCCCCTTTGAGCCCAGTTCCAGCCTCGCCTGGTGGCTGTACCACAGGTTTCCCCACCTTACGGAGCAAAGGACCAGGTGCTAGCCTGGAAGGGAGGGTGAGGATGGGAGGACTCCTAAACACTTTGCAGGCTAGGAGTTTTTCACTGGAGCTGATCAGAAGGAGCCAAAGTAGACATCCAACCTCCCAGTTTCTTCTTTCTGGTCCCTGGACCCAGGGGGCCAAGCAGCTCACAGACTCCTGGCCACACAAAAGTCTGGATGCCCCGTTCTTTCAAATGGGTGAACCCAGGAGCGCATAGTAATGGTTACCTTGTTTTTGATCTCCCGATGCTTTCTCCAGGCACATGGCCCCAGGCAGAGTACAGCACCCTAACCACAAGGCAGAGTACGGCGCCCTAACCTTTGTGGGTAGGGTGCAGGTCCTCTTGCTGAGCCTGAGCTCTCACTTTGCATCCCAATAGGGGCATCGTGAACATAGCCTCCTCCACGAACCTGCTGACGGACTCCAAGAGTTTGCAGCTGGTGCTGGAGCCCAGTTTGCAACTGCTGAGCCGAAAGCAGAGGCGGCTGATCCGTCAAAACCCAGGGATTCTGCACAGCGTAAGCGGTGGGCTGCAGAGTGCGGTGCGCGAGTGCAAGTGGCAGTTCCGGAACCGCCGCTGGAACTGCCCCACTGCTCCTGGGCCCCACCTCTTCGGCAAGATCGTCAACCGAGGTGGGTGCCCAGGAACGCGACGCTTCCGGAACCAAGGGAAAGGCAGGGTCACCCCCAGGGCATAGGCGGGCCAGTGCAGGAAAAATGTCCCAGGCGCCCGCAGGGTCACCAGAGCAACCTGCCAACCGCCTGGAGCCTACAGCCAGCTCCGGGCCAGACTATCCTATCCGGCGCTTTCCAGCCATACTCTTTAAGCAAGAAACTTAGCTTTTCTTAGCTGTAGTCCAAGAGAACGGGAATTCCAGTCTTTGAGCCAGCGGATCACGATTCTCGCCTCACTTTTCTCAAAATGCCAACTCTGTGTGGGCATGCGTCTTGCTTCCTACCTAGCAAAGCTTACTTTGCCAACATGGGTCGCACGTTTGGGCTGCGGACAGGTCTGCAGGAGGCAGTCTTCCCACTCCTCTTTTTTCAGCTTTTTTTGGGGGTGGGGGCTGCCCCACTCCCGTTTTAGAGCACAAAGCCTCTCTGAAGAATTCCTGCAAGATCCCATCAAGAGAGAGTTGGTGGGTGTATGGTTGCGCGCCAGCTTTCTCTCCAGACCCAGAGGGCAGGTTCCCAACACTGCCTCGGGGCCAGGTCTCAAGGATTCCAAAGGCGGAATGGGGCGAGGGACTACAGGGTCCAAGGAGGGTACTAGCTACCCTCATGCCCTCTCGCTGATCCCCGCGCTCTTCGCCCTCAGGCTGTCGGGAAACAGCGTTTATCTTCGCCATCACCTCCGCGGGTGTCACCCATTCGGTGGCGCGCTCCTGCTCCGAGGGCTCCATCGAGTCTTGTACGTGCGACTACCGGCGGCGCGGTCCTGGGGGCCCCGATTGGCACTGGGGAGGCTGCAGCGACAACATCGATTTCGGCCGCCTCTTTGGCCGAGAGTTCGTGGATTCCGGGGAGAAGGGGCGGGACCTGCGCTTCCTCATGAACCTGCACAACAACGAGGCGGGTCGCACGGTGAGTCTGCCTGAGACGCTGGCATCCAAGGCGGAGCGGCAGACGCCACCCTCAGGCTCCTTAAGGAACGGTGGGTGGTGAGGCGAGGGGCACAAGAAGAAGGCGTCCTGGGGAAGCAGGAGGCTGAGGAGAAGGAAAGACGTAGTGGCCGAGAGCAAAAGGTTCCAGGGCTAAGGGTCAGTAGAATGGAAGAAGTTAATCATGCAACACATGGGATGGATTGTCCATGGACCCCATTGCACAGATTCGAAAATTGAGGCTGGGAGAAGGAGACCGACCGGCAGAGTTTGGCCGAGAGTCCAAATCTCAGCGGGACATTTGGCGCCTCCCTTTCTCAGGGGTTGGCGCGGCCTGGGCCTTCGCTGAGTTTCCGGCGGCGTCCGGAAGGGGGCGGTTTCTGGGAGGATGGTTCTCCTAGCTCCGACAGTGTGGTTTTCTTCTCAGACCGTGTTCTCAGAGATGCGCCAGGAGTGCAAGTGCCATGGGATGTCGGGCTCATGCACCGTGCGCACGTGCTGGATGCGGCTCCCCACGCTGCGCGCCGTGGGCGACGTGCTCCGTGACCGCTTCGACGGCGCTTCCCGCGTACTGTACGGCAACCGCGGCAGCAACCGAGCGTCGCGCGCCGAGCTACTGCGCCTGGAGCCGGAAGACCCGGCGCACAAGCCGCCATCCCCCCATGACCTCGTCTACTTCGAGAAATCGCCCAACTTCTGCACGTACAGCGGACGCCTGGGTACGGCGGGCACCGCAGGACGCGCCTGCAACAGCTCTTCACCCGCGCTGGACGGGTGTGAGCTGCTCTGCTGTGGCCGGGGTCATCGCACGCGCACGCAGCGCGTCACCGAGCGTTGCAACTGCACCTTCCACTGGTGCTGCCACGTCAGCTGCCGCAACTGTACGCACACTCGCGTGCTGCACGAGTGTCTGTGAGCTCTGGGCCAACCGACGCCCCTAGGAACGCTGTCCTCGTGCCCTCCCCAGACAGACTCGCTGGCACTCCGGACCCTTCTAGCCTCCCACCTCTCCCTTCTACCCTCCAACCACTCTGTCTTCCCTCTCTCCAAACTCCTCCTACCTGGGGACTCCTCAAGCCACTTATCTGGGGCAGCACCAATCCTCTGGCCATCCTGATGGACCTTACCTTTTCCCTACTTCCCTCACTCTCCAAGGGAGATCACTTTTGGCACTGCCCCCTGCTTGGCCCAAGGTGAAAGAAGGATTTGTCTCACCCCATTCTGGGGTCAGCCCCAGACCCTGTCGTGGGCTGGCTCTACTGCTCCAGCACCAAGATCTCTCAGCCCCTGTCCTTCCCCTTTGTCGTCTATATTCTCCGGGTCTCTACACACCGCCTACCCATTCCCTACCTTTCCCATTCTCTGTCCAAGGTGCAGACCCTCAACATACACTTGAGCATCATGACCCTTCTCCTCCCCACCTGCAACGAATCGGGAGGTTCTGGGGTGAAGGGGCAGCTGTGATGATATGGAGAATAAGTTTGGGGGGGCCCAGCAAAAAAAGCCCCCATTCTCCCACCCTCTGTCGTGGGGCCGTTGAACAGCTGTGAGCCATGCCTCCCTCCACCACCTCCTACCCCTTCCTGTCTGCCTCCTCATCTGTGTGTAAATAATGTGCACTGAAACGTGGATACAAAGCCACGAGTTTGGTTGTTGTAAATAAAACTATTTATTGTGCTGGGTTCCTGCCTGGTTTGCAAGACCACCTTCACCCCAACCAGATCCCTCTCCATTCTTCTCTCATTTTGTTCTCCAACCTTCTTTCCTGTCCCTAGTTTCTCTAAGATGCCTTTGCCTACCGGAATCAGTACTTCCTTCCACTGTAGCTATTAGTGGCTCCTCGCCCCCACCTATGTAGTATCTTCCTCTGCAGAATAAAATCTCTATTTTTATCATGGACTTGGTAGCTTTTCCTTGAATCCAGAACACAACCTGGCTAGTGGTGTCTCCTTCCACTCCCAGGCCCCGTGCTTACTTCTTTTAAACAACTAGGGCACATTGTTGGGGAACTGGTTTCCCAGCCCGGCAAGCAGACCCCGAGGGAGGTTCTGGTCCTTGGATGACCCTGATGAGGCCACTGGGGATCCAGGTCTGCCAGGACAAGACCCTGGTCAGGAGCTAAAGGATCCTGTAGGGTTCTTTGTCTTACTCTGACTGCATCTGGATGTGTGACATGGGCAGAGCCTTCACTTGATGAATAGGAATTAACCTCCAAGCCTGCTTTTCCCACGTGGAAGAGCTGTGCAGTTATAATTGAGTGATACCTGTGCCCATGTTCTGGAAAGTTGGAAAGAAAAAGCAGAAAAGGTGCTATTGGCCTTGATACAGAGCTATCAGTTCCTAAAACCTGTCCTCCTCCACTGGGGTCAGGGCACTGGGCAGTGAAGCACCTTTCCTGTCACAGACTGGAAAACACCTGTTACAATCCCAGCTCCTAACCCTGGGCTCAGGAGGACTCAGGTAACAAGCTCCAGCCTTGAACCAAAAAACTCCATGATGATGCTGGGAGAGAAGAAAGGGGCAGGAGGTTTACAATCCAAACATGCACTAGGCTTCAACCAATGTGACCAAGAGGAAACTCAAGTGTAGCCTGTCACCAAACTATTATGCTTGCCTTTCACACAAAGATCCGGATGAGGTTAATGAGGTAGTAATAGCAGCTATGGGATTCTTTTTTTTTTAAATTTTTTTTGTTTGTTTTTGTTTTTTTATCGGTACCAGGGATCCAACTCATGACTGCCTGCTTGCAAGGCAGGCTCTTATGCCACTGAGCTAAATCCCCAGCCCCTAGCTATGGGATTCTTGCGTGTACACATTCACCTGTCAGTAGGCATGCTGCTCTTGCCAGTAGCCCTAAACCTCTGATTCTGTTGTTGTTGTTGTTTTGTCTTTTTGAGACAGTTCAGGCTGGCCTTGAACTCACTTTGTAGCCCAGGCTGACCTCAAATGCAAAAGGATCCTGTTGCCTCAGCCTCCCAAGTGCTGGGATTACAGATGTGTGCCACCACACCCTGCCCTAAACTTCTGATTCTAATCCTCTCCCTGTCCCCAGCTCTAGGTCAACCCTAGCCTAGTGGAACCCTAGCTTCAGACAAATACCCATTTCTGAGCTTTACTGTGTGTCCCTAATCCTGACACCCACCATCACCAAAAGGGCAGTGGGAGCTGTGAAGCTGTCTACCACTTCAAGGGCAAAAACTGGTTCCAGCCAATTTGAGAACTTGCCCCTCTCTCTGGGATTCCTTTGCTGGGCTTGCTGCCTTCAACCTCATACCTGTATGTATGAATTGTGACCCTGTCAGCCTTTGAGATGTATATGGGGAAAGGGGGAGTGGAGTCAGGACCTGTTCAATACTAGGATGACATCCCTTTCCCTCTCTCTCCATCTGCTGAGTGAGCACTGTCAAAGCCTTGATGGACATCCTAGGGGAAGGAATAAAAACTTTAGTGACCCTGCTAGGGGGCACCTGAAAGGCTTTGGGGTTCCAGTAAAGAGCACTCCACAGTGAATGACCAGTCCATAATCCAAAGAGATATTAGATCCTATCCCCAGGTTCAGGAAGTTACTGGGCTGGCAGAGGTGAGAGAGAAAGCCTAGGCCTCTGCTAGACTAAGATAAGGAGTGAGGGGCGAGGGTCTAGAGCCAGCAGCCATCTCTAACCACCCTCACCTAACTCAAGAGTTGGAGCTTTCAGACCTGGAGGTCGAGATGCTCTGAACCAAGCTGACACACTTTCTGCTTCTTCCAGGAGCTGGAAGAGGAGCAAAGGAAAGTGACAAATCATTTTCTCCCCCAACTAGACATTCAGCACATCTCTTGCTCTTTCAGCTTCTATTAACCTGGCCACTAAACAGGGATGTTATCTTCCTTATCAGTCAGGGAGATGAGGTGACTATGTATGCAAAACCTTGGATCATTTGGACATTCCCTGACACTTCTGCACCAGGCATATGCCCCGTGCTGGTGCTATGATGAAGTACAAGTCATAGTTTCTGCCTTAGAGGAGTTTACAGTCCAGCCAAGGGATCCACACTTTGGCAGATATTATCAGAATAATGGAGGGAGTGCAATGAAGCCTCACTCAAGTGTAACATCCTCTGTTACTGCATGAAGTTTAAGGACAGACTCCCAGTTCTAAACCTTGGCGTGGAGGCCTTCAGTCTTTCAGGGACTGGGACTTCAAAGAGAAAGGATGCAAAAAAAAGTGCAGAATCAGGCTGAACCTTAATAGGACATGCACTAGTAAAACAAAAAAAGTAAGTAAAAGGGCTAGGAAGTATGGCTTAGTGGTAGAATGCTTCCTTAATATCTACAAGGTTCTGGGTTCAATCCTCAGGAACTGCCACCAAACCCCCTCCCAAAAGAAACCAGTAAAAGAAACTGTAGGATCTACAGCACACTGCAAGGGATCTAATTACTTCATTATTATCATCATCATCATCATCTGTGCTATCCTTACAAGTGGCTAGAGCGGGAAGATCCTGAGGAGAAAAGCAACTGTGCCTAGAAAGAGTCTCACAAAAGTCTGAGCCCAGAGTGGCTCAGGGTAGTGGCTATGGGATCCTGTCATCATTGTCAGGAATGTGCCGGATGCTCCAGCTCCCACCCACCTCTGATCTACAGGTGCTGCACTTCCAGGGGGCCTGAGGCAGGGACCCTGGATGCAACAAGGCGGCCTCAGTAAGTGAGGGAGGGACTCCTGAAATATCCTGGGAGGGGGTGTGGAAAAGCTGAGAGGACTGAGACGCAGGCCACGCACCAGTCCTGGGGGATCAGAAGCCAGCACTACTCACACCCTGCCACACGCACCCTGGAAAAACCCTGTCAGTGGGGCTGCAAATACCCTAGGGTCCTGAGCCCTCCCCCAGCCCCCGGGGGCTGGCTCAGTCCTGCTCTCCAGGCCAGAGGCAGAAAAATAACAAAATGAGGAGAAAATAAGCTGTTTGGCTGTGGTGTGAGCAGGAATATCCATGCAGAGCTGCCCACCACTCACCCTTACTCACTCTTTCCACACCCAGTCGGGGCGCCCAGCATGAGACAGACCACCCCCCTGCCCCCTCCCCCGTCTGGGCTAAAAGCAGACGCTGGTAAGGAGCAGCAGGTTATAAATATGCCCGGGGAACTGCGGCCAACTCGCTCCCCTGTCATCCCCTGGGAGGGGGTAGGGTGGGGTGGCTCCTGGGGAGGAGCCGGGCTGCCCTGTTCTCTGAGGCCCAAGAGGAAGTGGGGCTTCCAACAAGCTTTTTTGCCTCTCTTCTCCTTCCCTTTCCACTTCTCCTTTTCCTTTTCTTCTGTCCTTCTCCTTTCCTTTTCCAGGTAAAGGAACTGCTGCTCCATTTCCCCTGGACTTTGCTTGGTGCCTTAGAGATGGTGCCCCCATCCTCCCAGGGTCACAGCTGGAAACTCAGCATGAAAGGGTCCAAAGCCACCTGCTCTGTGTCATGGTGCGCCCAGAGTGCCACTTCTCTTCCTCATATCTACGGATTTGCCATCAGTAAAACAGGAATTGACTTACTGTATTCATTCAACAGGTGTCTACTGAGGGCTTGCTGAATGCCAGGCCTGGCACACAGGCTCACCCTGCACACAAGTGGAAGCACGTGTGTACATATGCACACACAGCCACAGACTCCCTGCATGTTTACTTTGCTACTGCTGCAGCCCCCACATCCCACTCTGGATGTCCCAGCTTTAGCCCGGTAGCGTTGTACTCCAGAAAAGTAAAGCTTCAGTGTCCAGATTCTCCCTCAGTGGGTTATGTGCTGGGGAGTAGCCTGGGAAAGAGGCCTGAGAGCAGGGCCCCTGAACATGCCTACCTCCTCTACTTCCTCAACACACAGAAAGTCCTATTCCCCTCTGTGCCAATTGTCTTCCCATGTAGGTGCTATGGGACAAAGAGCTATTCTGAGGGATGCTGAGGGAACCTGCCCAGGCTACCAGAACCACCTGCCTCCAAGCCATTTGCCAAGTAGGTGCCCATCTGGGCAAGAGGGGGCAGTGCCACCCTTTGAAGGTTCCAGCTCTGTTTCTCCAGGGCTGACACCCCCCCTTCTCCCTCCTCCCTATCTCCCTATTAATCCTCGGAAGTGAAGGCGCCGTCCCTGGCGGCCCCTCAGCCCTATTGTGGCCCCTCGTCCTCCTCCGCTGACGTCTAATTAACTCCTCCTGCCCCTGGTTTTGTGTGCCCCCCTTACCCCACCTTGTCGGCCCCGCCCCTCCGCTCGGCCTGCTCCCCCCCACGGACATTCCAGTCAGGCTGGGCCCGTGTGCCAGGGCAACCAGGGCCGGACCAAGGCCTAATCCCCCCGCCGCCTGGCCAGGCTGAGGGAGCCCCACTCACCTCCCCGCTCTCTGGGGGCTGCTCGGCTCTGCTGTGGCTGAGACACACAATCAGGACAAAGGCATAGCCCCCAGGGGGCTAACTCAGCCTTCACGCCCAGGTTGTGCGGCATTTGGGGAGTTTAATGAATTGTCCATCATGCCTTTCAGGGCCCGCCCGTCAGCCTGGATTAATCTTCGGAGCCCTGGTGGGGTAGGAGACACTAAGCCTGTATTTATTACTCTCCCATTGTCACTAATTGAGGTAATTATCTGTGACTCTGGCCTGGCCAACAATGCAGCATTCACTCCCGGGACCTCGATGGGCCTGGCTCCCACTCTCTGCACCAGCCCTCCCTCCTTCTTCTCCCAAACCCGCCAGGGGCTAAGATGGGCCCTGGAGCATGTTGGGAAAATGGACAATGTTCCACAGTGCTTCACCTCCAACCACTGTCTTTTACATCCACCTCCACCATGGAGTTGTGTCCAGGGAGAGGCCTGGCATTCCCAAAGTAGATGAGAAAAGAAGACAGGGACAAGTTTGGCTGGCAGAGCCCATAGGCCACAGAGGGGCTTGTTTCTGGGTCTTTAGTTTTCTAGACCCTCCAACTCCTCATTTCTGCATAGGTCTCATAGGACCCTTCTACAGATACATCCTCATGTGCCTGTAGCCTCCAAAGTTCTAGGATATTAGGAGATGTAGCCTATACCAGGCCTACTTTGGGGAGATCTCTAAGGCTAGCAGGGCTGGGAGAGTAGCTGTGGATATGATTGGAAAAGTTGGGAGAAAGAACAGGAAAGGGTGTGTCAGAGAGCTGAGGGGAAGGACAAGAGAGGATCCATCCAAGGAGGACCATTCAAGGGTCACAGCATTCCAAAAAATCAACATTAGTGTGGCCGTGGAGCAGCCTCAAACAGAAGATTGGTTGGATATGTGAGCATTGCCAAAGAGTAGATGGTTTCCTAGGTCAAGGAGTGTGGTTGGTAGAATAGGGATGCGTTTGTGTGAGAGAGAGCGTGTGTGTGTGTGTGTGTGTGTGTGTGTAAGAAAGAGATAAGAAGGGAAGATTTGGGCAGGACTAGACTATGAGCTTTTGATAGCAGGAATCGTGTCTTGGTCACTGTTGCTTTTACAACACCCTAACATTGTACCTGGCACCTGGTAGGCACTGTCTAATGAATGATTAGATGGATGAAGCTTGTGTTTGCATTGAGGTTTTGGTCTGTCAGCTCTACTTTCCACAGTTTCACTCAGACTCTTCATTCTTTCAGGACTTGCTGGAAGTAGACGTCTAGACCACTCCTGGACAGTTCTTGGATGGGCACTTCACCAATAGAAACAGAAAGAGACCCTGACCAAACTCACAACTGCGGTCGGAACAGCACCACCTTGTGGTGCTTCTTGGAAGAGTGCCTGAAGAAATCCCAGATCCTTCTCGTCCCTCCCCCTCTCCTCCTATGTTATCTGACACTGCACAATCATGTTCCCATTCCTGTGGCAGTTTTATCATTGCTTCCTTCCCTGCAGGAATTTTCTAGGAACCTCTCCATGCCATGATCACGATCTCACAGGGGATTCCACAAATAAGAAGCCCAACAAGGGTCATAATCAAGTATCACGGAAAAGATTTTATTGTTTTTGAGGAGGCACTAGGATGTTCCTGGTTCAAAAACTGTCACTCGGGTGGAGGGTTTAGCTCAGCAGAGTAAGTGCCTGCCTGGTAAATGTGAGGTTGTGAGTTCAACCCCCAGTACCCAAAACAAAAACTATCACTCAAGTGATCCACTTTCTACCCCAACCTCCCAAATAACTGAGACTATAGGTGTGTGCCACTATGGCCAGATTAAGTCCAAGTGATTTATGTTTGCTTTTAAGAATCATCTTGTTAGCTGGGCATGGTGGCACACATCTGTAATCCCAGCACTTGGGAGGCTGAGGCAAGAGAATCATTGCAAGCTCAAGACCAACTTGGGCTACAAAGTGAACTGAAGCCCAGCCTGAACTGCATAATGAAACCCTGTCTCAAAAATCAATCAATCAATAAATAAAAAATTAAAAAGAATCACTTTGAGGATCCCACATATGTCCCCAGGACTCCACCCCTCTGCACCTCTGCATTCCCCAATGCTTCTCTTCCCTGTGAAAGCTATGTGCTTTTCCACACCCTGGAATGCACTCTTTCCCTTCTCCATCTCCCTAGTGAAACCTATCTCTAATGGCCTTTCTAGCAGGGGGGATATACAGCGGCATAAGCACCTGCCTGACAAGATCAAGGTCCTGAATTTGATTCCCAGTACCAAAACAACAACAAAACAAACCTACAAGTTGTCTAATGCTCCTTCCTCCATTGAGACTCTTTTCATTTCCTTTGGCACAGTGACATTGTCCATTTGAGTTCCTCAAGCACCTAGTCTGTGATGCCATCCCACTGGTTATCTTGGATGTTACCTGCACTCCTGCAGGGCTTCCAGATCCCTGGGGGCATGAGATCTGTTTTCTTTCTCTTAGCATCCTCTACACTGGGTTAGGCTATCATATGCCTTATTTTTTAAGTGGGGATTGAATCTAGGGTCTTCACATTGAGCTGCATCTGTAGCCTTTAAAAAAAATTTTTTTTCAGTACCAGGAATCTAATTCACCACTCCGCACTTGCCAGGCAAGTGCTCGTGTTGTTGCTGAGCTAAATCCCTGGCCCTCTTTAAAAAACGTTTTAATTTGGAACTGAGTTGCTAAGTTGCAAATGACTTCAAATTTGTGATCTTCCTGCCCCAACCTTACAGAATGCTGGGATTAGAGCTGTGGGCCTGGGCCACCACACCCAGGTTCATATGCCCTTGTTAAATGAACAACTGGATGGATAGATGGGTGGGTGGATAGATGAATGGGTGCATGGAAGAATAACTGGATGCACAAATAGGCTGATATGGAGGGATGGCCAGACAGAGGATAAATGAGTTTGTGGATGGATAGTAAATGAGAGGGTTGGATGCATGGATGATGGATAATGGGTGGAACATCCACCCACCAAAGGGCTCACAAAAGGCTATCTAGTACCAAGGTTTCCGGGAAGGGAACCCAGCCTACGCTGCATAGAAGCAGGGGCAGCGTGTGGATTCCTTCCTTTAGCAGCATATGCACCCTCAGCAACTTGTCTCCCAGAGGTTATAGGTCACACCCTGCAAGTCCAGTCTGGGAGCTGCTGCTTCATCCTGCCCTCCTGTGCTTTCAGCGATGTGCTCTTGAAGACACACTGCACTGCTGACCCGCGCGGTGATGCCTCTGTGGGCCCCTCTCCCACATCCCTTCCCTGTCTTCTCACACAGAATCTAGACTCCCAGCAGGTGTGTTCAACCTGCAGCCTGTAGGTCACTTGCCTCTTTTTTTTTAGTGTTATAATTAAAAATTGTAAAGGCAGTTTGTTACTTATGTACACTCGCTACATTGTACATTTTATATATGGCCCAAGATTATTCCTTTCTCTCAGTGTGGCCCAGGAAGTTCAAAAGGTTGGTCACACTTGGTGAAGGCAGAAAATATTCACAAGTCTCTTCTGTACCCTAGCATACATGTTCGTTTTATTTTATTTTAGTTTAGTTTAGTCTAGCTTAGTCTGCTTATTGCAGTACTGGGTATTGAATGCAGGACCTTCACACTGAGCTATATCCCTAGACTTTTCTCATTTTTGGTTTGAGACAGGATGTCCCTAAGTCACTAAGCTGCCTGAGCTGGGCTCAAACTTGTGCTCTTCCTGTCTCAGCCTCCCAGAATGATGAGATTACAGGTGTACACCACCACACTTGACCCTCACATATGTATTTAATTGGCAAGTGAACAAATGAAGAACCGTTGCTGTTCCTCAACAGACGCATTTTGCATGCTTCCCCCACCCCTCTGGTCCTCTTCTCGCACACATGCACATCCCCCTCCTGACCCTCATGTGTTCTGCAGCTGAGTTGTGCTCTGCTTCTCCATTTTCTCTGCTCATTTGTGTCCAATCTCAGGAAAGCCCAGGGCTCTCCCACAACTGGCAGGGCCAGAGGGTTCCTGGCTCCTCTCGAGCATATTAACTGGAGTAGAAAGAGCTTCTGTGGGAAGAACCAGGCTGCTCCAGGTCCTGTGCTGACCTAAGCTTTGCTGCCCCAAACTGGCCATGTTCTGCTGTGTCTGCTCCCCCTACTCCTGCCTAGTAAGGCTGTCCCATAGGCGGGCGGGGGGTGGCTGTGGCCTCTGTCAAGAGGCTGGCTGGCAGACACAGCCAGATTTAGAAGTCATTTTCGCAGCAGGGAGCCTCCAGCCTCCCACCCACAGGCCCTGCGGGGCCAGTCTGAGGTACGGTTTACCCGGGGTTTGCCCCAGACCCAAGGTTGCTCCTCCCTTCTCTCTGTCCCTTTTTCTCCAGAGTTTTAGCAGCAGTGCTGACAAAAATGGAAAAGGGCATGTTGCCTCCACGTGTGGCCAGTCACCACTACCCCACTCCAGGGCTGTGTGCACCCAGCTCGGGGTTCCTCTCCGTGTCACTGCTGCTTCCTGTTTCTCCTCCTCTTCTATCTCAACTTCTGTCTTCCCCATCCTCTTGTTTGCAAACCCTATCTATAATGAAAGAATTCTAAGGACAATAATAATCAGAGCTAATACTCATGTATTTACTGTGTAGCAGGCATTTTAAGTCCTTTATATATTGAATCATGTAATCTTCCCAATGACTGTATGAA
Source organism: Dolichotis patagonum (assembly GCA_004027295.1). Lineage (NCBI taxonomy): Eukaryota > Metazoa > Chordata > Mammalia > Rodentia > Caviidae > Dolichotis > Dolichotis patagonum. Next base: position 8,869 of record PVJX010003243.1, on the reverse strand, counting down.
AAAGCACTTTTAATGACTCCATTTTATACTGAAGGAACCTAAGGTAGAGTATCTTGCTCAAGGTCATACAATTAGAATAGGGCAGAGGCAAGAGTTGAATACAAGCTGCCAGACTCTGAAGTCTGTGTCCTAAACACACCTGACCTGTTTCTCAAGAGTAGCAGCAGTGTGGGTGAACACTTAGGAACTGGACTCCTAGCTGGGAGTAGTTGTGCAAACATGTAATCATGGCATTCTGGAAGGCTGAGGCAGGAGGATTACAAGTTTGATCCTAACCTGGGCAATTTAGAAGGCAGGAGGATTACGTTTGATCCTAACCTGGGCAATTTAGAATCCTAATCTTATTTTAAAAGAAAAACAAAAAAGGTTGGGGATTGGGGGTTATAGCTCAGTATAAAGGCTCAATCCTAGTACCACCCTTGCAAGAGGAGAAACAGTGAGAGAGAGCTACTCTACCTGGCAGGGCCAGCCCTCCATTAACCCATGCAGCTCACTTCCACCAGCCCCAGGGCTCTTGTATCCCTGGGCTGTAGCAAAATCTAAGCCCCCTCACCACTTCTCTTGTCTTCCTCAATTTCTCTCCTAGGTTGAAGCCCGTTCTCTGCCTAAGACCAGGGGTCTGTGTTCCAGGCTCACTGGGTCTTGCCTGTTTTCCCTCCTGCCTGATCGTCCCAAACTTCTCTGAGTATCCTCTCCACGCAGACACACTGGACCAGTTAGGAATTTTCTTAACACCCTGTTTCCCTGCACCTCTGTCTCTGTTGTTGCTGCTTTGTTTCCTCTATGTGTTTTTGATTTCAATTTATTTTTTTATTTATTCAAGAGGGGGCTATGTTGCCCAGACCGTCATAAACTCCTGGGCTCAAGTAGTGCTCCTGCCTTAGTTTCCCAAGTAGCTGGAATTAACGACAAGGCCTATGACACCTGGGCAGTTTCCTCTCCTCAAAATGCCCTTTCATCAGAACTCAATGCTACCTCCTCCAGGTACCCTTGCCAGACCTCATGAAATATTACTTCCCAGGCTGGGGATTTAGCTCAGTGGCCTAAGCGTCTGCCTGGCAAATTCAAGGTCATGAGTTCGATCCCCGGTACAAAAAAAAAGTAAGAAATACTACTTCCCCTGCTTGACTCTGCATGGTAATCAACGAGCACTGCTCAGTCTGGCATCGCTGTGTTCCCATTGTCAAGCAGCCCTTGCACAGTTCTGTTCTGTGCAGAGCTCGGCCAGCACCTGGTTCCTAGTAGGTGCTCAGTGAATGCCCCATATGGAGGAGTGGCTGCACTCAGAATCAAGGTGGAAGGAGACAAACGCCAGGACTGGGGAAGAGCTGTTTGTCATCTGGTGGTGTGAGTTCCAGCCAGCTCTGTGGGAGCCTTCCTGGGACCTCAGAGTGAGGAAGGATAGAAAAAAAGAAAGACAGATAGAAAGGAGACAAGAAAATCACAATTTAAAAAGTGTAATTTTAAGAAGACCACAACTTTCAGGACCCAGTTGATGTTCCCCAAGGTGATGAATATCAGCATCTGTTGATTAACGTTAGACTCCTTTCTTTCTTTCCAGACACCTCACACTGCAAATTCCTCAGGAATAAATATATAAATATATTTATACATATATATTTAGTAAAGTATTTACCATATACATATATATATGGTTAAATGTTTACCATAAATATAAAAATTAAGGAGCCCCCCAGAAACAATTCCCTTCTTATCCCTTCTCTCCCACCCTGTGGCTTCCAATGGTCAGAAATATGTAGATACAGATATAGATGATATATAGGAATACACATAGACATAGACATAGACATAGACATAGATATGGATATACATATGTTTGCTTCTGTTTCATTTTTGAAACAGTGTCTCACTGTGCAGTGCAGGCTGGTCTTGAACTCACTGTGTACCCTAGGCTGGCCTCAAACTTGCAGTGATCCTCTTGTCTCAGACATGGGCCACCACACCCAGCTCCTCAGAAATATTGAAAGTCCAGAAGTTGGCTTCATTAAAGAAGTAAAAAAGGCTGAGGATTTAGATCAGTGGAGTAAGCACCTGCCTGGCAGGCATGAAGTTGTGAGTTCAATCCCCAATACAAAAAAAAAGTAAAGAGCAGGAGTCTAATGCTAAAATAAAGAGCAGATTATTGACAGAATCCAAAGAATGCTTCAGTTGAGACAGGATTGCAAATTCCAACCCAGTTTGGACAATTTAGCAAGACCCTCCCCCTCAAAAAAGTGCCAGGCATGGTAGCATGCATCTGTAATCCCAGGATTTGGGAGGCTGAGGCAAAAATAAGTGTAGTTTATGCCCTCATCCCTGCTCCTGCAGACCTTTGCAGCCCTAAGTTTTTTCCTTTTCCAAAGTTACAGGTCCCCACATCCCTATAAAGATGAGTGCTTCTACACAAAAGCACCAGTGCTGAGGGCCCCGGCTCTCTAACCAGCAATGGACAGAGGTGTCGGGTGCCCTCTGTGGCCTATAGCTGCCTTATCAGGTGCTCACCATACTCCATTCCTGGGCAGACAGAGCTAAAATCTGCTCACCCAGGATGGAGCCATGCTGGTTCGAAAACCCAGTGCTGAGATGCCTTGGGGTGGCAAGGAATCCTGCACACCTTGGATCCTCCACACTTCAGCTAAAAGGAGATCCCGATGTCCACACCAGCTAAAAGGAGATCCCGATGTCTCGGCTCCCTTTGTGGGTGCCTGAGGACATAGCCTGATCCCTACAGGTGCAAGTGATCATTCATGTTGGTGGCAAAAGCACCACAGTGTTATTCTTGTTATTTACATTGGAAATACCTTAAAAAAAGTGTAACGCACTGGGCTTAAAAAGCAATCAGTAGTAACACACACTTGTTCTTTCCTAGGAAGTGGGTGTGCTTACTCACCAGAGTGTGACATGATGTTGGCAAAAAAAACTGCTGTGTCATTCTTGTGATTTACCTTAGAAATACCTCAAAAACAAGTGAAACACACTAAGCTGAGTTAGCCCTCAGTAGTAATGCACACTTGCTGATTCCCAGAAGTAGGATTGCTTACTCACTATATGCCACATGATGTTGGGAAAAATACTGGCGTGTCATTCTTGTGATTTACCTTTCAAATACCTCAAACACAAGTGAAATGCACTAAGCTAAATTAGCCCTCATTAGTAACGCACACTTGCTGAATCGCAGAAGAAGGATTGCTTACTCACTCACTATATGCCACGTGATGTTGGCAAAAATACTGGTGTGTCATTCTTGTGATTTACCTTAGAAATACCTCAAACACAAGTGAAACACACCAAGCTAAATTAGCCCTCAGTAGTAACGCACACTTGCTGAATCCCAGAAGAAGGATTGCTTACTCACTATATGCCACGTGATGTTGGGAAAAATACTGCTGTGTCATTCTTGTGATTTACCTTAGAAATACCTCAAACACAAGTGAAATGCATTAAGCTGAATTAGCCCTCAGTAGTAATGCACACTTGCTGATTCCCAGAAGGATTGCTTACTCACTATATGCCACGTGATATTGGCAAAAAAACCTGCTGTGTCATTGTTGTAATTTACCTTTGAAATACCTCAAACACAAGTGAAATGCACTAAGCTGAATTAGCCCTCAGTAGTAATGCACACTTGCTGATTCCCAGAAGTAGGATTGCTTACTCACTATAGGCCACGTGATGTTGGGAAAAATACTGCTGTGTCATTCTTGTGATTAACCTTTGAAATACCTCAAATACAAGTGTAATGCACTGGGCTAAAAGAACACTTTGTAAAAAAGGACTCTTTTTCTTTCCCAGAAAGTACATTTGCTTACTCTGCATGGTGTAACATGAAGTTGGGATAAAAACTCCTATGTCATTCTTGTGATTTACCTTAGAAAGACCCTAAACACATGTTTAATGCACTGGTCAGAAGGCGTGCTCAGTGAAAACGCACCCTTGTTTTTTCGTGAAAATTGGTTTGCATACTCACCACAGTGTGATGAGATATTGGGAAAAATAATTTGCAGTTTCATAGTTGTGAAAAATGAGGTGTCACGCATGTGAAAAAAATCCCGCATCACACGGGTGGTCAAAACGAGGCGTCACGCGTGTGAAAAAAGTCCCGTGTCACGCGGGTGGTCAAAACGAGGCATCACGCGTGTGAAAAAAGTCCCACGTCACGCGGGTGGTCAAAATGAGGCGTCACACGTGTGAAAAAAGTGCCGTGTCATGTGGGTGGTCAAAATGAGGCGCCACGCGTGTGAAAAAAGTGCTGTGTCACGTGGGTGGTCAAAAGGAGGCGTCAAGCGTGTGAAAAAATTCCTGCGTCCTGCGGGTGGTCAAAACGAGGCGTCCCACGTGTGAGAAAAATCCCGCGTCCCACGGGTGGTCAGAACGAAGGGTCACGTGTGTGAAAAAAATCCCGCATCCTGCGGAGGGTCAAAACGACGTGTCACGCCTTTTAAAAAAAATCTCGCATCACGCGGGGTGTTAAAACGAGGCATCACGCCTTTTAAAAAAAATCCGTGTCCCGCGGGTGATCAAAAGGAGGCGTCACGCTTGTGAAAAAATCCCGCATCCTGAAGGTGGTCAAAATGAGGCGTCATGCCTTTTAAAAAAAATCCTGCGTCCCGCTGGTGGGCAAAACAAGGCGTCACACGTGTGAAAAAAATCCCGCTTCCACGGGGGTCAAAACGAGGCGTCATGCCTTTAAAAAAAAATCCCGCTCCCCACAGGGGGTTAAAACGAGGCATCACGCCTTTAAAAAATAATCCCGCATCACGAGGGTGGTCAAAACGAGGCGTCATGCCTTTAAAAAAAAATCCCGCCTTCCGCGGGCGGTCAAAACGTGGTGTCATGCTTTTTAAAAAAAATCCCGCGTCCCGCGGGTGGTCAAAACGAGGTGTCACATGTGTGAAAAAAATCCCGCGTCCCGCGAGTGGTCAAAACGAGGCATCACGCCTTTTAAAAAAATCCCGCATCCCTCGGGGGGGTCATGCATTTTAAAAAAAATCCTGCGTCACGCGGGTGGTCAAAGCGAGGCATTACGCATATGAAAAAATACCCGTGTCCTGCAGGTGGTCAAAACGAGGCGTCACGCATGTGAAAAAAATACCTGCGTCCCACAGGTGGTCAAAACGAGGTGTCACGTCTTTAAAAAAAATCTGGCATACTGCAGGTGGTCAAAATGAGGCGTCACACATGTGAAAAAAATCCCGTGTCCCGCGGGTGGTCAAAACTTGGAGTCATGCTTTTTAAAAAAAATCCCGCGTCCTGCGGGTGGCCAAAATGAGGCGTCATGAGTGTGAAAAAAATCCTGTGTCCTGCGGGTGGTCAGAACGTGGGGTCACATGTGTGAAAAAAATCCCACATCCCGCGGTGGGTCAAAACGAGGCTTCACGCCTTTTAAAAAAAATCCCTCGTCCCTCGGGTGGTCAAAATGATGCATCACGCGTGTGAAAAAATTCCCGCATCCTGCGAGTGGTCAAAACGAGGCGTCATGCATGTGAAAATATCCCACATCCCACGGGTGGTCAAAACGAGGCATCACGTGTGTGAAAAATATCCAGAGTCCCACAGGTAGTCAAAACGAGGCGTCAGGCATGTGAAAAAATCCCGCATCCTGCGGGTGGTCAAAACGAGGTGTCACGCGCGTGAAAAAAATCCCTCGTCCCGCAGGGGGTCAACACAAGCGTCCTGTTTGTGAAAAATATCCCACATCTCATGGGTGGTCTAAACAAGGTGTCACGCGTGTGAAAAAATTCCCCGTGTTCCGCTGAGGGTCAAAACTAGGCATCATGCCTTTAAAAAAAAAATCCCGTATGCCGCCGGAAGGCAAAATGAGGCGTCATGCATGTGAAAAATATCTCGTGTCCCGCGGGTGGTCAAAATGAGGCGTTATGCATGTGAAAAAAATCCCGCGTCCCGTGGGTGGTTAGAATGAGAGGTAACGTGAGTGAAAAAAATCCCATGTCCCGCGTGGGGTCAAAACGAGGTGTCACGTGTGTGAAAAAAATCTCGCGTCCTGCGGGGGTTCAAAACGTAATGTCACGCCCTTTAAAAAATTTCTCACGTCCCGCCGGGTGGCCAGAATGAGGCGTCACGCCTTTTTTTAAAAAAATCCCGCGTCCCGCAGGAGGTCAAAATGATGTGTCACATGTGTGTAAAAAATCCCGCATACCTCGGGTGGTCAAAACGAGGTGTCATGCATGTGAATAAAATCCCGTTTCCTTCAGGTGGTCAAAACAAGGAGTCACATGTGTGAAAAAAATCCCGCGTCCCATGGATGGTCAAAATGAGGTGCTACACCTTTTAAAAAAAATCTCGCATCCCGTGGGTGGTCAAAACGAGGCGTCATGTGTGTGAAAAATATCCCGAGTTCCGTGGTGTGTCAAAATGAGGCGTCACGCATGTGAAAAAAATCCCGCATCCCGCGGGTGGCCAAAAGGAGGCATCATGCATGTGAAAAAAATCCCGCATCCCTCAGGTGGTCAGAACGAGGGGTCATGTGTGTGAAAATTCCCGCATCCCGCGGGTGGCCAAAAGGAGGCATCACGCCTTTAAAAAAAAAATCCTGCATCCCACGGCTGGTCAAAATGAGGCATCACTCATGTGAAAAAAATCCCGCGTCCCGCGGGTTTTCAAAACAATGCGTCATGCGTGTGAAAAATATGCCGCGTAACGGGGGTGGTCAAAACGAGGCGTCACGCATGTGAAAAAAATCCCGCATCTCGCGGGTTGTCAAAACGAGGCGTCATGCGTGTGAAAAAAATCCCGTGTCCCTCGGGTGGTCAGAACGAGGGGTCATGTTTGAAAATTCCCGTGTCCCGCGGGGAGTCAAATTGAGGTGTCACGCATGTGAAAAAAATCCCGCGTCCCGCGGGGGTTCAAAACGAAGCATTACACCTTTTAAAAATAATCCCGCCTCCCGCGGGGTGGCCAAAACGAGGCATCACGCCTTTTAAAAAAAATCCCGCATTCCGCAGGTGGTCGAAATGAGGTGTTACACATGTGAAAATAATCCCGCGTCCCGCAGGTGGTCAAACTGTGGCATAACGCATGTGAAAAAATCCCGCCTCCCCTGGGTGGTCAAAACAAGGCGTCATGCGTGAGAAAAATATCCAGCGTCCCGCGGGTGGTCAAAGTGAGGCGTCACGTTTTGAAAAGAATCCCGTATCCCACGAAGGGTCAAAATGAGGCGTCACGCCTTTTAAAAAAAATCCCTCTTCCCTTGGGGGGTCAAAATGATGCGTCATGCATGTGAAAAAAATCCCATGTCCCGTGGGGTGACAAAACGAAGCATCACGCCTTTAAAAAAATTCCCGCATCCCGCGGGGTGGCCAAAACGAGGCATCACGCCATTTAAAAAAAATCCCGAGACCCGCAGGTGGGCAAAACGATGCGTCACGCATGTGAAAAATAATCCCGCGTCCTGCGGGTGGTCAAAATGAGGTGTCACGCTTTTTAAAAACATCCCGCATCCCACGGGGGTCAAAACGAGGTGTCACGTGTGTGAAAAATGTCCCACGTCACGCGGCTGGTCAAAACGAGGCCTCACGCATGTGAAAAATTCCCGCGTCATGCGGGGGGTCAAAACGAGGTGTCCCACATGTGAAAAAAGTCCTGCGTCCCACGGGTGGTCAAAACGAGGCGTCACGCATTTCAAAAAAAGTCCCGCGTACCATGGGTGGTCAAAACGAGGCATCACGCATGTGAAAAATATCCCACATCCCGCGGGTAGTCCAAACAAGGTGTCAGGCATGTAAAAAAATTCCTGCGTCCTGCGGGTGTACAAAATGAGGAGTCACACCTTTTAAAAAAAATCCCGCGACCCACGGGTGGTCAAAAGGAGGTGTCATGCATGTGAAAATAATCCCGTGTCCCGTGGGGGTGAAAACGAGGCATCACGTGTGTGAAAAATATCCCGCATCCCGAGGGTGGTCAAAATGAGGCGTCACGCCTTTTAAGAAAATCCCGAGTCCTGTGGGTGGTCAAAAGGAGGCGTCACACATGTGAAAAAAATCCCGCGTCCCGCGGGTGGTCAAAACGAGGCATCACACGTGTGAAAAAATATCCCGCATCCCGCTGGTGGTCAAAACGTGGCGTCGGGGCTGGGGATTTAGCTGAGCAGCATAAGCGCCTGCCTTGCAAGCAGGCAGTCGTGAGTTTGATCCCTGGTACCGATAAAAAAACAAAAAAACAAAAACAAAAACAAAAACGTGGCATCACATCTTTTAAAAAAAATCCCGTGTCCTGCAGTTTGTCAAAATGAGGTGTCATGTGTGTGAAAAAAATCCCACGTCCCGTGGGTCAAAATGGGACTGTCAAAACGAAGGGGTTGGTCGTGGGGGGTCAAAACGAAGAGTCACGTCTTTTAAAAAAATCCCGCATCCGTGGGGTGGCCAAAACGAGGCATCACGCCTTTTAAAAAAAATCCCATGTCCCGTGGGTGGTCAAAATGATGCATCACGTGTGTGAAAAATTTCCAGTGTCCCGAGAGACCAGCATCGCGGCCTGTTTGGGACCCGAACCTCTGGGACCCGCAGAGTGGCCTGGTCTGTTTGAATTGAAAGTCTGCACAGACCTGCATCTCGGCGCGACTGTTTGGGACTGGTAGGCCCGCCCTTCATCCGCAGGGAACTGCCTGGAGACGGGCATCTGGGTCAGGTCAGTTTGGGCCTGTAGTCCCGCCCTTCACCCCCAGGAAGTCTCCCAGAGACCAGCATTGTGGCCTGTCTCTTTGGGACCCGAACCTCTGGAACCCACAGAGTGGCCTGGGCTGTTTGGATTGAAAGTCTGCGCAGACCTGTGTCTCTGCGCAGACCTGTGTCTCAGCGCGACTCTTTGGGACTGGTAGGCCCACCCTTCATCCGCAGGGAACTGCCTGGAGACC